>JAFIDM010004318.1:0-21494 GCA_023159025.1 Thereuonema tuberculata
GTAATTTGATGATTAAAGAACGGTGAAACCGCGCTAAGTGAATTGGATTTCCTCGTAATCAATGCAAAAATGCATCAGTTATTAACGACCAAATAAAAATACTGTTAAAATATCCTTTTTTTTATTTAACAGAAAAATACAGTAAAAATACAAGACGTGTATTTTAACAAAATAAATCCAATTGATTCGTATTATCATAGATTTTCTACATTTTACGTATTGTTTATAACTAAGTATGAATAGGTAGCTTTGATCGATAAAATTAAACGAAAATAAAGTAAGAACAGTGTAGACAATCACCTGGTTATTTAACCATTTCGGGCAAATTGACAGCTCCGCAGTGAATACAAGCGACGTTGAAAGGAAAAAGGTTTAAAAATTATAATAATTTTACTACAGGTAAAAATGAAATTATTATTTTGTTACACGTAAAAACGTACAGAACACGAATTTATTAAGAATAAAGTAATATGAAAAATAAATTAAGAACACTGAACACTTGGTCCGAGGTCAATCATTTACCCCCTAAATGAGTTTTCCCGAAGTCGAGACTTAGCTAAATCGCTTTCTCGTATCATCAATATTTCTTAAGCCCATTTTCACGATAAATTCTACAAGAAATGCTGGCTTTAGAGTATTTGATTTGATACGGTCAGCTTTCCATTCCTTATTGGAGACTGACTATACAGCGCTGGGATCAGTTTTGCAGAGTGTGATGGAGATCAAAGTAGTCGTGATCATATTATAAATTGGATATAAAGAAGAAGTACCAAATTTTAAAGGAGTTAGTCTAGCCATTTTAGCGAGGGATCAAAATGAATGTGACTGTTTTAATTCTATAATAAATAAGCTATATACCAATGAATATCATGCAGGCACATGAATTTCTTTCGTTATTTTTAGTGTATTTATTGTCCTTTGTGTTAATTCTAGTGGTGCAACATTACGCCCTACGATTGTTCTTATTGGCCTCGCTGTTTACTGGTGGATACTCCCAGCTGATGATCACCAGTAAAGCGTGAAAACAGCCGTTTTTTTGTAATGTCACCTAGTAAACAATTGTTGTTTAAAATACAATATACAGTACTTTCACAATGCTTTCAGCAATCTTGATAAATTTGTCTACATTTGTCGTTGGAGATTATAATCTTAACAATATACAAATAAAAGAGGCATTAATGTCCGGAAAGGTACAACATTCATTTTTCGGAGAAAAAGTGAAGCATGCTTTTCGTTATTAGAAAAAAAACATTTAAAAGACTTTTAGAGAGTTACATAAACTCTGGGATTCAGCAATTGGAGATTTTTTCCCTGTCTTTCAATTTTTTTTTTTATTTAAAGGGAAATCCTTGTCCACATGTGCTGAACTATTTCTTTGAGAATGACAATTTTCGAAGGAAGAATTGGCAAGCGAGAATTACGCACCTGAACCTGGTAGAATAGATCTATAATGCAATTTTGCTGCTACCCAGGAGCAATTGATTTGCTACTACCTCTATTGTTACAAAACTGTCGCTATTCCAAGTTCTTTCGAGGGAAATAGTTCATTGAGAAAAGACTGGAAATAATTCATCTTAAAAACTGGATTTCTCCATACATCAACAATTTCATACAGGGAATTGTAAATAAGTAAAAATTTTTACTTTTTCAGTTCACTTTTAAGTATTCCTGATGATTGGTCACGAGAGAACAATATAATTTTTCTGTTGATCATTTTATGGGATAACGCACTTTGCTATTTTAGTTTGAAGGTCTCTGTTTCATTATCATGAATTCATAAAATTATCAATAATTTTATCGTTAGTTCGATGTTTTCTCACTCTTATAAGTCTGTCTAAATACGTTCAGAACTTAGCTTCTGTTTTTGTTGCTTTATAAGTTAGTCAAATGATTTCTTTTCGATTTTAATTTTGGACTTGTGCCAGTTTCCATTAACATTTGTTATAATAGCAACAAACAAATTTTCCCTGAAAAACTTTGAAATATAAATAAAAAATTTATAAATATAAAACATGTAAAAAGATACAATTAAAACTCGAGTAAAAGTTCGGTTTGCTGCCAGGTAATTGAAAGGAAAATGTGGGTTGGTGTGATATGATAATTATTTTTTTTTAATTTTTTTTACTCGTCAGTCACAAACAAAATTTGTTAATACATTTTGGTCCTAAAGCTTTTAGTATTAAGTTTTCTTTGTATTTTCCTTTTAAATTTACTTTTGATGTGCTGATTTTAAAGAGCACAACATTACCGTGTGCTGTATTTAATAATT
Source organism: Thereuonema tuberculata (assembly GCA_023159025.1). Lineage (NCBI taxonomy): Eukaryota > Metazoa > Arthropoda > Chilopoda > Scutigeromorpha > Scutigeridae > Thereuonema > Thereuonema tuberculata. The sequence continues at coordinate 2,270 of JAFIDM010004318.1, forward strand.
TAAATATAAAAAGGCGAACATGCTAGGCTAAAATTTTAAAACACAGTTAAAAAGATAGTTAAAATAAGTCCAGACAATTTCGTCCCACTGAGGAAGTCCCGTCATTTTTCGGGACGAAACTGTCTGGACTTATGTTAACTATCTTTTTAATCTAGTGTGTTCGCCTTTTTTAACTTAAAATGCTGATTTATAAATTACAAATAGCTTGATCGATGAGCATGAAGTTATGTTCTAATTCCTGAATTTTCACTTTCTTCTGTTTGTGTTTCTGTAGATGACCGCGTTCAGGTTCTGCGTAATAATAATCGATCTTACACCATTAAAAAAATACGCCTAGAAATACAGCAACGTCGTGGTAGCGAATTCGCAATGACTTTCAAAAACATAAGAAGTCCTAAAGTAGAGTTATGAGTCTGGCAGAAACGAATAGCATTCGGTATGGTCAATTTTGATAAAATGTTTTTATTTTATTTATTAATAGTGCATCCAATTATATTATTTGAAAGTTTTCTATCAAATTCATCATCATAATAATAAATAGTGAATTTTATTGAACTTGTTTTCTTCCCTGACAGAAATAGTAACTGCACGACAAAATTAGATTCACATTCGATTCAATTCATCCCACCACATATATTCTAAAGCGTCTTTCTGCGGAGCAAGTCTGTATTATTTATGGGAATATAGGATAGATCTTCTCGGCTAGAATTTGTCGGTGGCTCTTAGATCGCAAGCGATCTATTAAACTGCCATGCTAACTTTGTCCTGTTATCCATCACATTTTTTGAATTAATTACACATTATTAAAGTCCAAGTAAGAAATGCTGGATGGGGTCTGGAATTGGCTTTAACTTAATTTTCCACAATTTTAAAAAGTTAATTTGTTCCCACTATTCCTAATCACTCGTATCATTTGAACAGCATTAGACTCCAGCTATGAGAGTTAATGCCTTCGCAATAGTTCTCGTAAAGCTTATTTCTATCTGCTATTTTTTTCTTTAAAGTCGTGAAAACAACAAAAACCCAAAGCCTATATATATATATTTGAATTCTAATATCTACTGAATGTAACAGTATACATTTTCGTTTTCTCCAAAAAAATGAATTTAATGAACATTTACTTGAATTGAATAAATCGGATTAACCGAGTGCAATGGATTAGTTTTCACTGTTTAAGACTTTGAGGTATTAACAATGATTTCTTTTATCGTCGTGGTAAATATGTGTTTCGATAGTATTACTCAATAGTTGTGCAACAGTAGGCTGTTGATCTGCTGATATTTTGTTGGTTTTCTGTATACGATTCTTCTGATTACAGGGTCTCTCTTTGTTATGGATTACATTTAAAAGCTCGAGAAAAGACTTCACTTATGTTCTGTCGAAAAAAAAGCTTTTCCGCAATGTTTTCTCAACATTTTGTAATAATATTTTGTAGTGAAGACTGTAACCCCCAAAGCGTATTTTCTATTTTATACAGGGTGTTTCACTCGCTATCGAACCCTGATTTTCTCTTATAATTTTCAAATTACTAGAAGTAATGCAGAGAAATTTGGCACGGACATAACTGGTTTAGGGGAAGCATGATTACGGAAGGACACAAGTGGTGGCGCTACTGTCTTGACCGATTGTCGCGGTTACGCGAAGAGACGGCCCATTGCCGTCATTTGTTTGTTTTCGCTGTCCTCGGCATTTGTTATTGAAATATTCCATGAGTTTGTGAATCAGTTGGATGACGAGGAACTCCCTACTGACTATTATTTTCAGCAGGATGGGGCCACTTGCCGCACCTTCAATATCAGCAAGGCTGAAATTGTTTCTTTCTTTGAACATCGTGGTCATTTCTAAGAGACTTTGGCCACCAAGGTCGCCTGACCCTTATCCCACCACATTTCTTTCTATGGGCATGCTGAAAGGGAAAGTCTATCACAACGAGTCATGGACTCTCGTAGAACTGCAAGAAAACATTCTGCGGACAACTGAGGCTATGACTCTCGATGTGTTGGTGAATACCTTCCGTAACAAGGAGAGGCGTGTGAAGGCATGCCTTGATGCTAACGGCGACCGCTTTCAACACTTCCTATGAAATCATCGTGCTTCTCCTAAGCCAAGGTATGTCCTTGTCAAATTTCTCTGCAATATGTCCATTAGTTTGAAAATTATAAGGGAAATCAGGGTTCGATAGAGAGTGAAACACCCTGTAATTAAAAATCACGAGTTGGAAAGAGCCAAAGATTAAAAAGCCCCTATATCTTGATGTAGTAGTTGGGATATTTTATTCTATGTATATCCTCAGAGTTCTAAAAAACAAAAGATAACGAAAGTTTTCCCAAATTTTAATATTTCAAAGTTGTTACTTTTCTAAAGTACTTCCATTATTGAATAATTGCTTGAGGAGATAGCAAAGAGTCAAAACTGTTTTCTCAGTTTTTCAAAGTTCATGAAACTCTTCTAGCCATTAATAATAATTACTATAAGTGATCTGTCTTTCAATCCTTATTCTCTCATCATTTTCAATTTCTGAATCGATCGATTAAGTCTTCATTTCATCAAAAGAAAGACTGATTTCGTCGATGGACTAAACTCCCTCACAATTAATAAGAAATGCTTTTCTTCCCAATTTAGTCAAACCTTTTTTTTTTATTAAAAAGTTTTTCATCAAAGTGTCTAAGTGATTAAAAGCTTTCGTAATCAATAACATTTATTTTAATTTATGAAGATAGTATATAGAAAAAACATATTCTGACAAATTCGATTATTTTTTTTTAGAGTTATTTTTAAGGTTTTATAATTTTTTTATTTATGATATCATTCATGATAATATTCTGTTAGTTTTGAAAATTTTAGTTTCATCGGAATATAATTATCTCAAATACTAGCTCAATATTTTTTAACTAGCTTAACGTTCAATAATTACTATAATAAAAAGTTACTTTGGTTCATTTTCGTAGTCTGAAATTCTCGTGAGAATTAAGATTTTTTTGTTTTACATCGTTGAAAATTTAACAACGTTTTTTTACATCGTTTTCATGTTGAAGTTAAAAATGCAGCATAATATTTTGCTGCATTTATAACTTCAAATTATTTATATAAGTAAAGTGGATACCTGCTCATCAAAACTCTTACTCCAATATGGAATTGTTCCAACTTTGCTGCTATAATAGTCTTCATCTTTTCGGCCTATATGTTACATATTCTGATCGTATATTTCCTAACATTAACTTTTCTTATTTTTTGTTATATTTTTTAAATTCTATAATCTTAGTGAGCTTCTGCCCATGACACGAGTAATTCTCGAAACGTGAGTATCAGTTTAAAAAGGAATAAGGAAATTTACCGAAAATTTGCGATATGTATTATTTATTATTTTAATAAATAATTTGAAGAAATTTGTGTGATGGATTCTAATAAATTAAAATGAAGAGTAGTGAACTAAGAACGAAGGGTATAACTATATGGAAATAATTGCCAGCATTAGAAGAAAGTAATATATTAATGCGCACAAAAAAAAAAACATTCCCATATTTTCAGCATTTCTTGTTTTGTTTGTTTATATTGGCCACAAGATGACCACTATATCACCAACAGCTCAATTATATAAATTTATATAAGTTAGTAGTTTAATAATAGATAAATTTAAACTGCATGACCATCATTTACAAGGAAAAATAAACATAAAAACGCATCTTTAATGTTGTGTGTGTTTTTTAGTTTCTTTTCCCTTTTTTACTTTTAATGTAACTTTTATTAAACATTAAAAGTATTAAGTGTACTGACTTTTATTAAAGTGTAACTGGATAGTTCCTTAAATTCATTCTAAAAAGAAAACAAATAAACAACGCGAATCTGTGCCTTGCGAAACGGAGAAAAGAAATATGGTACTTGATGAAAGTAATGTATTACTAATCACACAGCACTTCTTCATTTGCACTTGTGGTCTTTTTCTGTTGTACTTTTTTGTTAAGATTTTCTTTTAGGATTTCTCTGAAATTTTCTGTAAATACAATACAGAAAATCAATAGGAACGTCTACATTTGAAATAGTTTTTCAGAATCGGATTTGAAAAGTTAGTTGTATGTTACGAGGAAATCTCTCCATAAAAGATTTAGCATGTTTTATCTGACTGGGTCCTTTGGGCTTTTTAAGTCTCAAAGCCAATAAACTTCCTGAGTTGGTTTTTACAACAGAAAGCTTTTATAGATTTTTGCAAATCGGCAGATGCAGAAAGAGGCAATGCCGTTTGTGGATTTCTGTCTCTTTTCTAAAAATTTCTTACTTATTAATATTTTATTACAGAATTATTGCTTTAGTTGTGAATCAGATTGACTGGTTGATGTTATTGAGTCCACAGGATTAAAGTAACCGTGACATTGGAACCACACAAGGGGATAATCTGTTTTATTACATTTTCAAGGGTTTACAAGCAGCTTAACAAAAATTCATCATCCGAAGTTAAAGTATGCTTTCATACGAACTCATTTATAGAATGTTAAATCCTCAAACCAAAAAAAGAAAATGCAGAATTCTTTACGCGAGAAATAGGCCGCTAATAAATAGAATTTAAGAATGAAAATAAAGTTGACGTGCAGGATAAAGTTTATAAATTGTCCATAGATTGAAAGCACGAACATTGAAAACAAATAAATAAAAAATAAATAAATCTGTGGACAATTTATAGGCAATTTAAGAATTTTAGCTTTTGGGAAAAACAGAAGTATTATAAATGACCTCGTCTGAATTTGCTATTATTTTATTGGGTAGATATTATTACAAAGCTAACATATGAAACCTAGACATAATAAAAGACTCACACTCTTTATTCCTTAAATATTGTGATATTTTTTATTGCAGAAACCAACATTTCGAATTCCAGTAAATAACATCATTGACAAATTTGTTAGCAACACAAATATCATTAGCGACAAGCGAAATACTTATTAAATTATTAGCGCCAATACTTTATTTTCATTCATATAAAATCGATTTCTGTAATTGCGATGCAACGTAACTTTTAGGAACGTAACTTTTTATTCAAGTTTATCATGCGAAAAATTTTATCATAATTACATGTTGCATGGTAAGATGATGCTTCGGTATTGCTTCGATTTGCTTTGATTTCCGATGATGCAAAAAAGCAATGTGTGCTTATGCCCCTCCCGGTTACAAACTATTCTTTGTCATGAAATGCAAAACTTGGCTTAAATTTATGGATAAGAGACGATTTGTATTCATAAACTTTTCTGAGTCGCTCTCTAGAAGAAATCTGCAAGTGACAAAAAAATTCCCATACGAAAGCACTAACATGTAAAATAGATCTATCGATCTTGACGAATTACTTTCCATGTTGGTTAATCTACTGTCAACTGCCCCGTGCTTTAATGTGATTCAAATTAATTGGATTTAGGTAACTTAAGTATTTTTGGATTTAAATAACTTTTCAGTACAAAAATTTGAAGATTTTACTGTTTGTAATCAGAAGTGAATTGCAATTTTCAAATATACTGAAGACTTTATTATTAGTATTATTTCTAATTCATGCTTTTGTTTGAATGTTTTTTTCCCATTTTTTTAATAATTAGAAATTACGTTAAAATAGCCAAATTTATATTTAAAGAAAAACGAAAACAAAACACTTAAAGAATAGAGCAATTTTATCTCATACTCGAACTGCGCCGTTTTGTAGTTCTAAGTAGTAACACCAGATGCCGCCTCTCTGATTCTTTTGCTACAAAACTTCGAAACACTGAGAGATGTAGCAGGTGGTGAAATCCTCAGAGTATTTATTACATAAGAAGGACAGATACTGCTGGGCATTCACTGGTGAAACAATAGCATTGGACGTATCATCAAAGACCAATCTTGGCATTGAATGACTGAAATGAACGCGAACAGGAACACTTCCGTCACTTAGATTTCTCAGATGTGGAGCTTCGTGTGAAACAATACGCATCCAAAAGCACAAGCGGTGTGTAAATAAAAATGCAGTTACAGAATAACAAGAAGGCAGATAGCAAAGGGTCACTCGTAAATACGGTCATTCTAAAGTTCTTTTTTGGTCATCTGCGGTACTTTGAAAGATTTAATGATGGTGCTACGATAATCTTGAACAACTTGCCTGAACAACTGAATTATTTAACTGTCTTTTATATGAAAATCGTATATAAATTTCAGCCCTTTAAAGGGCAGATGAATATTGAATATTTAGATGAAACATGCAATTTTTTTTTATAAATTAATGTAAAATATTTATTTGAAACATTCAGTTAAAGTTAGCTTATTAAAAATTAAAAGAAAAAAAGACAATAATAAAACAAAATATTAAAAGAAAATGAAATTTTAATCAAAATGTAACAGTAAAATAGTAATTAAAAAAATACATAAATAAAGCTTTCTAAAATTTAGAATTTAAGAAAAAATAAAAATACTAAATTTTATTTTGCTTCACTTATAATTTTTTGATGTTTTTTGTTTCTTTTTGATTATATCGAAATGAAAACTTCAATGGATACTGTGATTAAGTCTCTCTAAGTTTACGACACGTTTACAAACATAGATAGTAATATTCAGTATAATTATTATTTACACCAAAAGACGAGATATTGAGAGATTAGTTTAATTTAATCACGGAAAAGACTATAATTAAGAAACTTGACTTCATTCCCTCCCATTCAAAAGAAGAAATGAAGATAAAGTTTGGATTTTAATTTCATAGAATAACGTCAATAAGTAAAGCCAGAGTTTCTAAAAATAGAAAATGATACCAAGCGAATTTCTTTTACGCGTGACAAAGATTTTTTCAGAAAGCTCAATGTTTTTTTGGAGAATCTGTACCGAGTTTTTAGGCTTCTGATAGGAAGCCTACTAATCCCGGTTTGTCCGTCTGTCTGTGGACAAGTATCATTAAAATCTCATTAAATTATCATTAAGCACAACAATCACAACAATCGCTACAAATTGCGTGTTTTGCATTCGCAACAATCACATCTACAATACAGCTCAGCAACAATCACCATAATCACAACAATTGCGTCTTTGGCAATTCGCATTTATAATAATAAGAAAATTAAAGGAATAATGCAACAGAAATGACGTATCAGAAGCCGTTGCGAAGCATTGTGATTGGTTTACTAATTCCTACCTTGTTTATAACTGTAATGAGGTTTATTAAATATTTAATATCAAACAGACTAAATACTGCAAGTAGGCTAATGGACCAACTGCTATCAGAAATGTTGGGTAAGGTTAGATCTCGTAAAAAATAACGTACAAAAGAATAGTATCCATGCCATTGGTCGACAGGAGATGAGTGAAAGAGAAGAGGGTGGAGGCCAAAATAAATAATAGTAACTTGTGCTTGTGTTTTAAATTACATATAAGCAAAACCAAATCTTAGGGAAATCCATTGGCCATTTCAATATGTTACACATACAAACAGATCAGGTGGACAAAAGCAGCAAACGAAGATGAAAAATATTAAAAGCTCAGTCAATAAAATCAATTAAAGGAAATAATTCAGTAATAGTTTTAAATAATATTAAATTACAATAATAAAAAAACCACTCTATTAACTTACATCCATGTGTTAAACTTACTTTTATCAGCTTCGAATTGGAACTATTTTGTTTTAGTTCTTTATTTGTTGTTCAATTTTATCTATTGTTTACTACTAATATTCTTAGGCACGTTAAATTTTGCAATTATCTTAATATTATACTTTTTCAAATTTCGGTTTACGTTACTAAATCCTTAAGCAGTTCTCAAAAATAATTGACTTTAATTAGTGAAGATGTGATAAAGTTACACGAAACTTCAATTCGGTTAAACTTCACACACATTAAATAAAAATCTTGTCAAAACCGAAGCGCCTTTGTAAAGAAAATATTTCTTATCATGTTTCTCGTTTACTTGACTGAGATTAAAAGATTAGTTAATTTATTGTTAATCCTTATTGCTCTTTCTCTAAATTCCCATTTACTAGTAATGTCATGTCTCCATATTCCTAACGATTTCTATAGAAATGCTCATTGGAACTGAAGTTTTTTTTTTGGTTTTTAACTGCAGAGGAAAGGTGCCTAATAAGAGACACTTTTTGAAATGCGTTTTTGAAAAGCTAAAAATAAAAATTATTTTATTTTTATAATTCAATAAGAACCATACATCATTAAAGTTTACAAAACATTTACCTAATTTGGAATAATAAACAAACAAGTACATATAGTTATGAAAAGTTTACAAATGAGTCGAATACCAGGAATGAAGTTAAAGTTTCCTAATAAGGGATAATGTGGGCCAGGTAGCCGAGTGGGTAAGGGCGCTTGACTGCGGGTTGGATGTAGCGGTTCGATTCCCAGCCTCGGTGGAGGATGGGAATTTTTCCACGCTTCTTTCTCCTCCAAAAGGGGCCCTAGGGTCTACCCAGCCCTCTATAGAATGGGTACCGGGTTTCTTTCCCGGGAGTTAATGGTGGGCGAGCGACGGGCCGACCCCCCGTCCTCAACTTTGTCCCGTAGGTTCTGAACACTGGAGCCTACCCTCTAGTTGCATTGCGCGGTCCTCTGGGCCTGATCGCAACTTTAACTTAATAAGGGATAATAAACAAAAATTGTTGTCCCATTTGTATTTCTCTGAACAACTAACCATATCTTCCTACTCGTAGATCTAATTATATTCGATTTTTCTACATTGAGGACACACAAAATTGTCTTCTTCAGCACCACAATCTTCATGAGCCCAGCGATAACATTTAGGGCACTGTGCTCATTTTTCTCCAAGTTTGTCGTCAGAGAAACAACCAGTGCAGAAGAGACATTCTATGTCGTTATCAGTGTCATATCGGAATCACCATCCTCATCAAGATGAACATCAGAATCAGTCACTCGATGATTCTTCTATTTTTCTGTTTGAGGATTTTCCGTTTTTCTTCCCGAATACCTTTTTGGCTTCTTTCTTCTTAGCTTCAGCTGATGATTTCTTTTCTTTCGATTGTTGTTATCGTTTTTTATAAGGGGAAGATGTTATCAACTCAGCAAAACCCAATCGTGATGTTCCCTGAACGGTCAAATCTCCATAAGGCTTTGTAATCTGAGGAAGTGGTCTGATGTGTTTAGGGCTGATAGCTTCACCAACCCCACTACGACTAGGTTCATTTCCATTTTCGCCATTGCTTGTTTGAGGAGAGCCAACTTGTCTATGAATTGAAAATATGCGACAGCTATCGCAATTTGGACCCCCATGATATCGCGTATTAGGAGCTAGCCATCTTGCACAAATAATCACAGCTCATGGTCACCACATTCGTTTGAAAATGAAACCAATTATCAATAATTATAAGTAATTTTATAATAAATGACAACAATAAAATAGAACTGCAATAGCCACTCACCTTTAAGAACAAATATCTATTTAGCATCAACACCCCAAAACCTTGAAAAAGAATTATTTTAACAACAACCTCTCTGCGCTCCGTCCAACTCGGTAATGGCGTCGTTGTCGTTGCTGTAGTCCTTGAACCCACAGAAAACTGTTTAAGAAATTTTTCAGCAGAGTTCACCACCTACAGCGGCCGTAAACATGGTATCTCATATTAGGAACCATCTCATATTAGGCACCTTTCCTCTACGTATTTCAGATTTGCTATCATATCATCATTTGATCTTAATAAGCAGCAGATCTTGTGCTTCGGGCATTGAGGTTTGAAAATCAAGATTCGTCTGTGCTAAGGCGTAGAAAATGTACTGAAGTGCATCGTATTTTTCTCGAATAATCCCAGCTGTTAAATAATTCTTTGCCCCCCATTTTTGAGAAGTATTAAACATTAAACTTTTTCTTACGCTTGACTATAACTATGTATATATAAAAAAGTACTTGGTATTATAAATAAAAGTTCATCATTCCCATAGAAAAAGTATTTTTTTGTTTTGAAGACTTTTGTTTTTTCAAAACTTTTCATTAAAATCTAAAATATTGAGGACCCACTGATCAAAATGCAGCTAAGAGAAGGCTCACATTTGTGCAAAACTGGCGTATTCAAAAATTCAAGCTTCATAATTAGTGTGTAAGATACAAAAGTGAACAATGGAGTAGTGGAATTATCGGTAACACCTTTGAGTCTTATAATATACCTAATGAATAAACAACAGTCAAAAAGTTCTGACTAAAATCTGTTTCTGTGTGAAAAATGTGCATGATGTTTTCAAGAAAATACGGTAATTCAGTTTAAGAATTATTAAAGGATGTCGAATAAGTACAACTTAAAAAACTTCGTGCTATACCAGAATTTTGAACCACAAGCACTGTTTGGTAAATAGACGCGCGACTTGTAGCTCTTCAGATTTTAATACTTAAAATTTATTGGTGTGTAAGTAGAATTCGATACTGATTAAGAAACGGCTTGTTTGGAAAACCAAAGCAATTAAAAAGAAAGTAAGGCTATTGCTGAAGTATCTAGCGTAAGCTTATTCGTTTGATTTGCTTCTGGGCTTAATGATTGTCCAGGTACAGTCAGTTTAAGGTTGTCACTGGAATCGGCGCTATTGCTTGGCTCTGTGTGTGTTGATTTGCCGTGGTGATGGAAAGGCGCAGTGTGTTCGAGTCACTATTTAATTACCGACTACCATGATAGAGGGAGTGCAATAGCGCGTAAGCCACTTCCGGTCGTTATGCCAACATCCGGTGGTTGTTATGTTGGCAATTGGTGGTAGAGATGTAATGAGGACGGCGACCTCCTTGTGCCAATGATGAAATGCCCGTTCGAAATGGGTTGGCGATGAGGGTGTTAATTATAATAATAACGTGGGAGAGAAGACGATTAAGAGGACGACGAAGAGTCTCTGTTTATTAATGAGAACGCGGGTTATCGACAAAAACAGCAACTCTTCCTGTATCCATGAGTCAAAAGCTTTTTTTATCATATGTCAATTATAATTAGTGATAATATTGTATTAGACTGCTATTAGAAAACACTTTTTTTTTTTTATTATTTCCTCAATGATTTATTTTTAACATAAGAATAAAATACGTAACACAGTATAAATATTTATTTTAATTTTTTTTTTACTTAAACTATTTAGCTGCATTCTAGCATTACTCAGTTAGTAGAAAAAATATATAATAGGACATCATAAATCGATAATTCAGATCAGAAATAATCCAAAAGAATTTTACGTGAAATCGACGTTATTTTCATTGCTGCAGTGTTTAGACCTATGTATAAGGAACATTTAGACCATACCTCAAAGAACAGGGCAAAACGGTGCTCTTTGAGATATGGTCGGTAACAATCTTACTTTTGTGTTTTTTTGTTTTCAGTGTTTTTTTGTTTTCATTCTTTGTATGTCTTTTTGTTTGTTTGTTTGTTCGTTTTGGTTATTGGCAATATCCTATGCCTTGATTTTGTTAGTTTTTTTTTTTTTTTAAAAAGTTTGCTATCTAATCGGGTCCTAATGTATTCGAGACATTAATTAACCTAATGTCTTCCTCAATGATTTATTCATTTGGGACAAATGTCATAACTTAGCCTTTTTTTTTATCTTACTGATATTCTGTAAAATCTTAATTTCTGCGATAAACCATCGCATACTACAGTATTTAAAGATATTAGACTGTATTGATTTCCAGTGTAGTCTAGTTCTTATCTTAGGCAAGGTGTTCTCTTGGAAGTTCTTGTCATATAACATTCAAAAATTATTAAAATGTATTGATAGAGACTTAATATTCCTAATAATGTACTTAGGAGATATGTTTCAATTATATTTGCAGCTAGACGAAATAGCTAAGGTTCTTGGTCGAATAGTATTCCTAGCTACTATTAAGATAGCAGGGGTACCTTGTGCTACTAAATAAAGGAATATATGGTTAGTACTAAGAATTCAACTACAAGTTATAAATGAAATTCAGATTGGTAGAGCTAATGAAAAATAGTCAATGGAACCATTCTTTCAAGTAAAAGAGAGAGAGAAAAGACTAATTATAGAGACTCTAATTATAAACAATTTTAAATGTATAAATAAAGCAAAAAGTTTTGCAAATAAATAAATAGATAGAAAGTTTTAAAAAGGTTTTAAAAAATAAGGCGAAGTTTACATAAAATGCTTTTTTACATAAAATATTAAAGCTTCTCATTGTTGTTCCAACAAAGTAAACATGTCAAAAGGTATGTCAATTGTCTTAAAACAAAATAAGCAGATCAAAGTATATGTAAATTGTTGTTAAAATTATTGTAAGCTTTTTGAATCTACGTATTATTAATTTTTTAGAAGAGACTTGAGAAAGTCAAGACAAATGTTGTATATGAATGAATAAATCAAAAGAGATGTAATGAATTTAAATCAATGTTTTCTTCTTGTCAAGACAAAAGATAACCTTCCTAGAATATTTATTAGAATTAAAAAGAGTAAAGAAATGAAGATTAATAATTGAACTAAGTAATTTGTTTGGTAGATGAAATTAAGCATTTTCATCCACACATTGGATAGTTTACATTTGTGTGTATTGCAGTTTTTTTGTTGAGTAGATTTCTTATTAATAAATAAGTGGGTGATAAGTCGTTCAACATTAATCGAAGAAAAACTCCTATCAATAGATAAACTAATTAGATTTCTCATTCTACGAAACTAATGATTTCAAAAGCAATTGCCAATAAAAGAAATTTTCAGAAGAAAAAGTATTAAATTACTATTTTTATCAACAGTTTCTCCTGATTTTGTGATTGCGGAAATCCCATAGAATCCGCGAGCTTAATGAAAACCAGGAAGAATTAACATAGTAAACATTCATTAAACAAACCACGTTGATTAACTATTAACGAAAATCAACCTCATTAATTAGTAATAATTTTGCAATTATTTTTGAATAATTGAACTCGAAACGAGATCAACTGCTGCAAACATATTAGTTTTCTTAATTTGTTTTCAATAAACTAATTTCACTGACACAGTCAAAAGCTGTAATTTCGTATGAAAAACGAATAAACGAATGGCCTAAATTAATTTCAAAGAGACTGGTGTTTGGGATCTCTGTTTCATTCTGATTTAACTCTGATTAGGCAAAGATTCTGCAGGAACGATTTGTAATTTTTTTTAATTCTAATCCCTTGGTAATTTCGAAAAAGGGACAAATTATAACACTGAAGGAGAATTCAGGTATTTTAGCTGCATTAGTAAGGATAGATCTTTATCTATTGTCATATTACTTCGAAGTTTAGTAATATGTAGTCTTTTTAGCGGCCCCTAGGTTACAGCTTGCCTGTAAAACATAGGGAACCGTTATTGGTATTATGCTTGCTGGATGTCACAATCTGTCACACTCTGTAGTGGCCAAACGGTTAGAGATATTAGAATGAAACCTTCACCATTGTGTTCAGCATCAAAAAGTAGGTGACCACCTCCAAAAAAAATCAGACCTCTAGGACCACTTCTTTACCGGAAGTTGTGGAGTCAAAGTAGTCGCATCAGATAAAATTTTTTTTATAAAATTGTGCATATTATGGGGCCGTGACACTATCTAAAAGCATTAATTATCTTTTTTTTGTGTGCATTATGAAAGAGCAGCCAACCAATAACAAGAACGCGAAGTCAATTGATTTTACATTTCTTTCTGTATAACAATCATCATAAAGTATGGTTTACATAGAATACGTTTGTTTCTATCTCGAAAAACATGCTACGGTAAACGCTCTATCTCGGATACTTTTCTGAAAGATTTCATCCTCAGACTCTTAATTTATGAGAAATTACTTATCTTTACCCTTATGTTGTGTACCTTGTTCCACCATATTTAAACGGTCTTTAGGTGAAACTAGAGCCAAGGAGTTTTTCTTACTGCTGTGAGGCTCTGAAGTTAAAGGTTAGTATGTTGTTTAGACATATGCGTAACAATCAACCGTCTCATTTACAGCGACCCCGTACGAAAAGTTAACGGCTGGGAAGACCTCTTCAGATTTCTGTCCGCCCTTCGGTCCATCTCCACCTGTACAGCCCAAACTAAGACCCCCCCCCCCCCCAATGTTCGAGATTTTTGGCATTACATGGATTATACCCCCTCTAAAAACTCCCGAACGAAAGGTCGAATCGACCAAAGGACTTCACTATCGTGTTCAGAGGCCCAAACAATGGTGTTTTTCGAATATGTTATGGTCAACGCTTCCCCCTCTCCCCACCTCAATGTTAGAGTTATTTGGCATTGTTTTCATTGCATTTCCTCTATTAGCTTAAATGTTTGAAATGCAACTATTTGATTTCAGTTGTCAGCTATGCTTGATGCTTAAGGTCTCGGACTTATATATTGAGGGTTGCTGGTTCGAATCCGGGTATCTCCTTTTTTTTTTCTCTTAATTTTTCTCATTTGTCCCCATAATTTTTTTTTTGCTTTTCTTATTTTCCTACCTTTTTTTAAATTTTTTTCCTAACTTTTTATGTAATGTACTTCCTTTTTTTATTATTATTTTTAATTTTTTTTATATTATTATGGGTCGCCCTTAAAGTTAGGCTTTAACAAAAAATTATATTCACTTGTTTAGAATATTCAAGTTCAAAAACTATCCAACTGTAAACTTTGAAAATATCACAAGAGATAGCCTCTCCCAATCCGAAAAAAAAAAATCATGCTACTAGATTAAAGGGGAAAAAAAAACCTCTTTTCCAATTTTTATTATCTAATGTTAGTCCTCTATTTATGCTGGAAACTGTTTCTTTAATCAAAGAGCCTGGCGTTTTTTTTTTATTTTGGTCTATTGGTACACAAAAATAAAAAGTTAATATTGGCTTGCAACTTCAAATGTGGAAGCTGTGGTGGACGTTTGAAACACCACAAGCAAATCGGAGACCAAAAGCTTAGTGGTTTTATTCGTCATAAAAGCTCGGGGCGTGTTGCATGTTGGCTGGCCATCTTGAACGGCGGTTCTCTGCATGTCGAACTGACAGCGCCGACCACTGAGTCGGTTCATAAACATCGGCACATCTTTGGGTTGTTTCCCAAGAGGCGACAGTGGGACGGCAGAATTCTGTTTGTTTTTTGGAAAAGATCCAAAAACCCTGTTCTTGTTTTGAGCTTACAATATTATTCCTATAACGATTGAAGGGGTTTAAATGAAAATCCTATTTTCGTGAGGATGTACGGTTATTAAGAAATTATAATTGAAGATTATAATTAACAAGCCGAAATGAATTTAACCATGAAATGAACCTTTAAAAATCAATGAATACACCAATAATAAGATGTATTATTCACAGTTTAAAAACTAATCAAATGGAAGTGAAGGATGTAACTGATAAAAAAACAGAGCAAAATGAATTCAACAATTGAAAATATTAAAATTGACAAGTAAAAATTTAACGTACCGTTATGATGAAGATAAAAAAGCCAACAATTACGGCACAAATTCAAGGTAATAGTTCAAAAAAAAAAATATTTAAAAATGAAAATAACAATGAAGGATAATAACAATGAGGATTTTATTGTATTTAAATTGTTATTTTCATTTTTAAATATTTTTTTTTTCGAACTTTTACCTTGAATTTGTGCCGTAATAGTTGGCTTTTTTATATTAAAATTGAGTTGATGTCAATTTTAATATTTTCAATTAATTTGATGTCTCTCAAATTTTTCAGTCAAAAAAACCACATTTCGACACTGAAATCTGCAAAGACTTAGCCAAGAACAATAAAGTATAATATCAGTAAAAACAAAATAGTCAATCTGTACGATTAGACAATCTATCTAAAGAAATTGTAGTAAATACACACCTACTTACCAATCTATGAAGAAATTTCTTGTGAATTTTCAAAAGAATCCAACTTAATGAAAAATAAATTAATAATTCTACAAAAATGACAAACAAAATTTCTCTAAAGAATTATAATCCCAGTTGAAAGTAATATCTTCAAAACATTATAACTTTGCTAATGCTATGACATTATAACTTAGAAATAAATAAAATCTTAAAAATCAAAGATGCAAAGAATCTCTCATACTTTTCCAGATTTGTCTGTCTGTATGTAACGCAACGCACTCCTCCTGTGTTTAACGGAGGAGAGCTGCCCTATAAATCTCACCTCTACGACAGGGCAGATGTATCTGTGTGTACCCGCATTCTCAATCGTGGGAAGTATTTTGAGCGAGGCTGTATTTTCTCTTGGTCAGCTTTATATTGCATTGCCACGTTCACGAAACAGAGACATCGAAGTAGTCATCAAAAAAAAAAAAAAAAAAAAAAAAAAAAAATCCGACGGTCAGTCATTTGTTAAATGATGATCGAATTTTCACTCGCAATGTGAGTTATAATCAAAACTTCCAATAAACAAATTCATTTATGTCCCTAGCAATGCATTCATTTTAATTTTCTATTGTCCATTTTTTTTGACGGGCAAATATTTTGTCTAAACTAATGATCTATTACATTGTTATCCCATCATTGTTGAACGGGCGTAAATGCTAGTTAGATAACATTTATGATAAAGTAAAAGTTTACTAAATAATAACACGACATTGTTCTTTATTTGAAAATTAATAAAACGTATTCAATACAATAAATATTTTTGCGAGTGCTTAAAGTAGTAGCTCCAAAATTCATTATAAAACTTTAATTGATTCGCGGTGAAATGAGGAAAATAACTGTAATGTAATTTAGCTTTATATTAGGTTGAAGTTTTATTTAATTTTTTAAAGTTTTATATCGTAATTTGTGTATTACAGAAAAAAAAATACAGTTGACTCGCGATAATCCGACATCTGACAGTCCGATACTCTCGGTAGTCCGACGCTGCGCTGGTTGGTTCGAAAACCCGACCCGATTGAGGTGGTCACGGAAGTGAATTGCACAATCACTTGCGATGAAGTTATGTCGGCTGCAAACACTTTGATACGTTGGGGTGAGGAGAGGGAACTCGACTACGAGAACATTTTAATGTTAAAAGATATTCAAGAAAAGCCATGACAGACTCTTTACGTAAGAAGAAACAAAAAACGATTACAGATTTTTTTTTAAGCCGTAAATACATAGGTACGTATTTTTATTTTTTTATTTTAAGACATAAAATTATATTTTACATTATATACTGTAATTTTATTTTTTTAAGACATGAATACAGTAATAAATTAGCATTACGTACATACGTATTCATTTGTTTAAAACTATGCCTAATGAGTTTTTTTGTTTTAATATCCTCAATGGCCGTAAAATATGTACTCAATATGTATTATAATAATATACATACTGTAGTACATACAATACTGTATACACATAACTTAAATTTTCTTGCCTTAGAAGTCAAAATTCAGTTTTAAAAAATCAACCTTGGTAATCCGAAATTTTTGATAATCCGACACCCTCTCGGTCTTGTAACATTCGAATTATCGCGAGTCAACTGTATATATTATTCCTCCTGCGGTTTCTTAGTTTCTTAGTAAGATTCGTGAATTCCAGAAGCCTGAAAACCTCTGGCTTAAACCTTAAATATTTTGAAAATATCCCTAATTTAATATTCAAATCCTTAACGTCATACAAAAATTAGATTATTCCTGGAAATAAAGGTTAGTAAATCCGAGACAAAAGATCCACATAGACCTACCTTTGGGTACTGTAACTTTTAATACTTCTACTAATTATAATTGTCTTGAGATAAATATTAGAATAAAATAACATAAACAAAGATAACGCTTAAATCTTTACAGTTTAAATAACTTAACTAACTTTTTCTAAAATATTTCAATTAAAATTCATAGAAATTTAATTCCCTTTTCTTTTAATACAGCGATTTATTATTAATATTAAAAGAGGAAAAATAAGAGGAAATATTTAAATTTTAGGCCAAACGGTTAAATAATTGTAAATAAGAGGAAATATGTTATTCTTTTTTTTTAATCATTTGATTTCTGAAATCTCCATAGAATTAAGTTTTGGGGGAAAAAGCTTCACCAATAAATTCAGAAAACAAGTACGTTCCTTACATTGTATTTTTGATATAAATTGTATTTCTACTTAAGAAGATAAGTACTTGGCGATTAGTACAGGAAATTCGCTTTTTAAAGGAAGCTTTGTTTTCTTTTTATTTCGAACTTGAGTTTCCTCGAAATCGTACGTAATCCCTAATTTTAGAAAACAAATCCAGAGATTAAAATTTCGCATTTCAAATCTTCCATTTCTTTTAACTTGGTAATCCGTTTTGCTTGGTCCCTTCTCATCCTGAATAACGTTCATTATCCTTGACTTTATTTATTAAATACCAATGAATTCCAGATTTAATAAAGGAAGGAATTAATTTCGAGTTATTTTTATCAAAACTTATTCGAATCCTAATCAATCTTAAAAAGGTAGTAGCATGATACGGCGAAAATGGAAAATACGGCGAAATGGTTTTCCAAAGTTGGATAAGGAAAAGAAATATATTTCTGTTGAAGAGGTTTGGGGGAATTAAATTGTTATAGATTTTATTGGAGGATTGTCGGAGTATATTGTTAATAAAATGTGATGGATGTTTTTTAGAAATCGAAGATTGTGACAAAATTTTAAATCGGAATTAAATAAGGATGAATTGGAAGAGTATTTAAATGCTCGTAGAATGAAAGTATGGATCCTATTTATTTTATGGCTAAGTGGACACGAAGAGTGATAATTGGTTACACTATTGGAGAAACAAGGCTTAAGATGAACGGAAAATTGTATAAAAATAGTATTGTTAATTAGGAATTCAAGAAAAGAGATGGAGGATTTGGATTGTTCTTCTATAGTAAACTTAATATCATGATGTATATTATTAAAGAAATTGAAAATATATTTAAAACAAGGAAGAGTATAAAAAATAAATCGTCAACATAACGGGTATAGAAAAATTTTTTTGGTGAAAACATTGCAAAGAGCAGATTCTTCTATTTAGAGCATGACGAAATTAGCAACGATAGCTGAGGATGCCAGCCCCATATATAAACCTTTGTAATGCTTTTAAATAATATTGTTAAAAGTAAAGGATTGCAAATTGAAAAGGTTTTGGATAATTCTGGTGATAGCAAGGAAATCACCCAGATTATTAAAATTGAGTTTAGAATAGAAAAACTCAAATGTATCTGCTATAAGGCTCTTTAAGTTGGTTGAAAACAATTTGATAACGTCCAGAGAACATTCTTTAATTGGGAGGGGGATGGAAGATGTTAAGACATTGAATGAAATGTTCGCCGTTCTTCACAAAACCAAATCCGGAGTAATGGTATTTAGAAAGTAAGTTTAAGGTAAACAGAG
>JAFIDM010004319.1:0-21494 GCA_023159025.1 Thereuonema tuberculata
GCAAAACTAATCACATAGAAAGAAATAATTATATATGGAAAGTAAGTCTACCTGGATATACTTAGATAATATACATTTAGAGAACCGAAGAAAATTATCTTGTGTTTATTTATTTACGGAGCTTGAATGTTCTTCTTGGGTACTCATCTTCGTCTACATTTCAAATACTTCTGTCTTCTCATCCGTTAAGCCTGAATATTTTCTGATGATTTATCATCTGATCATCATAAAAGTTGCTTTTTTTACATTTTTACCCGTCAAATGTATTTATTCTTATCACTGCGCAGTCGACACTCATTTAGTAAACAGCATATTTTAGAATATATAAAGCGTTTATGTTGAATTTTGTTTTTGAGAGAAATAAGTTATTTTATAAGTTTGTAGAATACTGTTAATGTATTTTCCGAAAGGAAAATATAATATTGTATTCTCCCCTTTTCATGTACATACTAGCCGGGTACCGTCGCTTCGCTCCGGAACCCTTGCATACATAGCATAAAAAAGACCAACTTTATTTACTTATTTAGCAAATTAATATTCAGATCGGAAAATATACGAGTTCCCAGCCCGTTGTGGCCTTCTCCGGATAATTCAGATGTATTGCGGGTTGGCACCACACACCTACCGTATTTACTCGCATAATTTCCCCCATCGCGTATTTTCCCCACCCCAGTTTTTGTGGATTACAAAATTCAATTTTTATTTTTATCGCATAATTTCCCCACCTCTACTTCAACGCCTTTTCCAACATGACCTTGACTGGCGGTCAACTCACGATGACGCGACAATGTACCGTTACTTTCGCATTTCTCTATCCCACGCTACTTTAGGGGAAGATTCCACCCCCACCCCGGTCAGTACAAGAGCAGACTCCTTCTGAATCAGTACAACAATTTCGAGTGTTTTGTGAAAACGTGAAGTTCGCGAATAAAGTTAAGTTCTCTATTAGCAGGCAGCTGATGCTGACGTCATGCGGTGAGCAGCTATAAAGATGGCGGGCTGCGCTGCATGAGTTACGAAATTACGTCACAGTCGCACACACACTTCCGTGCATGCTTATTGCTTAACTGTACTTTGAAGAAAAAACAAATGTTGAGATGTGATTTCTTATATTTTAAATGTTGCGTGTTAATAAAATTGTTGTTAATTACATTTCTTGCTTTAAAAATCAATATTTAACATGGTTTTCCTTACACTTTCACCATATTTTTTTTCCTCAAATTGAAAAACATCGCTTAATTTCCCCCCCCCCCTTTTTTTGTCAAAATATTGATGAAAAAAAAGGGGTAATTATGCGAGTAAATACGGTATTTACCTACTGAAGTGCATAAACAACCCGTGCTTTTACATTAAAGAATCGTTTTTCAAGTCACAAGAATTGCATCAGGACGGGAAATACACAAGCTTCAAATGTCTGTCAGCATATTTATGATCAGGGACACAACGTAAATTTTGAGCAGTTTGTATTTTTGAATAGACACAGCGATAAAATTATACCGGAAACCATGAAGTCATATTTTATTATTTTAATGGATCGTTGTAATATATAGGTTCCGAATATAAATATAAAGTCATACACGAATAACTTTAGATTCAATCAATACAAACCGAAAAAGAAAAAAGAAATCATATCAAAAATAAACAATAACTCCTCATTTCAGAAAATCCACACCACGTGGAAATAAGTGAATTCATTACTTCATGGTTTCTCCCATGACGCAGGATACGTCATATCTCCTTAGAAGGAATGTAATGACAATACAATTATTTTATTGGTTTAATAATGTTTTACCCTAATTATATACAGAGCCGAGTTTAGAGGAGTAATAAGGATGACAAGGGAACTCGTACAGAGCTCCGAAAAGCTTCCCGATGTATATATGTATGTATGTTTGTTTAATGTATTTTAATTGTGTGTTCATTTTTAATCTCCCACAATGTCAGTATTTTAACACACGTTAAAAAGTTTTTAAACTAGTCATGACATTTATTATACGAATTGCTTTTTGTAATAAACCTTTACCTTATTTACTTACACTTCCTAATGTGAACTGAGCTTTCTTTGATTAGGAACCATTTCCAAAGCACTCATTTCCTAACCCTAAAACTACGACCAGCACAACAAAATATCGTAGAACATTTTCGGCTTAAATTGACCTTTGGAACCCGTATCTCTTCTCATTGTCTACGATTTCCGAAACATCCTGTATAAAAATAGTCTATTTATACAATAAGATAACAATTTTTTTAACTTTAGAAGACTTAAATAATAATGTTTAATTCTATCACTGATTAATGAAATAACTTTCTTTTCTAGGAATTATAAATAGTTTCCTTTCTTGGCCAGGATGGTCTATTTTCAGTCAACTTACTTTTTCGTCTTATTTAGTTCATATGATGATTATGTTCTACATTTTCCAAGAATTCTTTTTTGGCAACCATTTTCAATTAATCGAACTGGTATGTGTAAAATACATGACTTTAATTTAATATTAATGAAAACTAGAAAAAGAAATCATCCCTTCTATATTGTTTTAAGAGGTACTCTAGATATAAGTACGTTATACTCTGGATTTTCGTACGGTCACACTTTGCATTGGAACTAATTCCGAAGTTACGATGTTCCCTTCCGAGTCTTTGCATTCGCTGCCGCCTCAGAATCGCATTATTACTACTTACATAAGTTTCCTCAGATTGTTTACAAAGACTGTTTATTTCGTATCAATTTATATTTAACTATTTCTCCTTGTGATTAAATTGAATCACTATTGATAATATCTTTATATCTTTGGCAAGAAAGACAATTCGTCATTTAAATACACTCTCCCAAAATTTAGGGGATATTGCGAAATGAATATAATACACCTAAAAACAGAGACATTTGAGTTTATTTATTAAAGAACATCATCAGAGAAGCAAATGACACGAAAATGGAAGTTGTCTGAATATGCCAATGTGTTGCAAAACGTTAATTTGCATGTTTGCCCACAACCCTCTGTAAAGAGGCTGGCGCTGCTGGATTATCTCCACTTTCCTGGATCAACAACAAGTGGCAGAATCGTTGAGTGTTTCCTGAAAATGCTCCTGCAACGTGATTTACCCGAATATGAAGCATGGAGAGTCATAGACGTCTGAAAGCTAGCCAAACACAGTTGACAGTGGCAGCAGTGGTTGGAACCTCCCAAACCTTGATTATCAGACTCTGGAATCGCTTCAGAGACTGGCACAGTACGAAGAAGACCAGTGCACAGCCGCCCACGTGCCACCACTGCAGGAGATGATCGTTACTTGACGCTAATAGCACGAAGTAACCGGCGAAGCAATGCGACTGAGCTGCGGAACAGTTTCTCACTGCTACTGGACAACGGATGTATAATCGACTCCGTCACGGTGGACTATATGCTCGGCGACCAACGGCGATTCCGTTAATTGCTGAACATCGCAGAACCCGCAGAAGGTGGACTGAAATACAGCTTCCTTGGACCCGTGAAGAGTGGTCCACGGTTACTTCAGATTCAGCCTGCAGCCTGACAGTCGTCGTGCCGTGATCTGGCGTGAACGTGGAATACGGGAGAATCCACGTATCGTGCAAGAAAGACATTGCTTTGGTGGAGGTGGTTGAATCATGGTACTGACCTCCATGCTGTTAGAAATGGGACGGACACATTTTGTCATGTATGACATGCGAATGTTAACCTCCGTCCATGTGTCACATCCTGTTCAATCCCGGCAAATTGCTTCTGCACCTCATTTCCATATTCAGACAACTTTCATTTTCGTGTCATTTGCTTCTCTGATGATGTTCTGAATAAACTCAAATGCCTCTGTTTTTTGGGTGTATTGTATAACGTTGTATTAAGTTTTAGTAAGCAATTATATTAATGTAATAATTTCAGTTGTTAGTTTATTTTTCTTTAAAATTATTGTAGTTGAATTTCTCTTTAATGCTATTTCCTATTTATTACATATTGATTTGTTTTCATTTCTGTTTTTGACATTTTTATTTTGAATTTTTGGCTTGATAAAGAAGTCGAAAATTTGCCTTTATAATATTGCATCACAATATCCAAAATATCGTCAACACCAAATATATAAAAAAACATATATTTATTAACGAATTTTCGAAAAGTTCTTCTTCTTTCCTTTGTCAAGTTTTAAATAATACAGTAAAACCTCGTTAAGTCGTCACTCAAGGGACCAAACATTTTTGACGACTTAAGCAGAGTGACGATTTAGGCGGAGTGGAAATTTTTGAATTCACACAAAAAAACACTGAATACACTATATTCATGAATTGCTGTAGGATTCGGTGAGAAAAACAAGATTTTCAGAAATCAATAAATGCAAATGAACAAATATAAATAAAAAAAATAAGTGGAAAATAAAAAAAACACTTTTTATAGTTACCATATTTTAATCGTTTTAAAAGAAAGACAATTTCTGTCTTTGATACATTCCAGCCAACCATTGCTGCCGCCAAAATCTTCAATGTTCAACTCCTTAGCAATTTCCATGGCTTTTTCTTTGAGAATCACGGCAGAAATCGGCACATTTTGCGATCTGGCATGTTTTAGTCATCGAACTAAAACCTCCTCGATCTCGTCAAACTTCGATTTCCTCATTCTCTTTCTTTTGTCTTTACTTCTTCAATTACTTCTTTTAATGAAAGAATATCGTTTAATGTAGTCCTGGGAATATGGTGTTCGTTGGCAAAAGCTGTTTTCGAAACATTTGATTTTTCAAAAAGTGCAATTAAGTCTTTTTTTTTTCTTTTAAAAGATAACGAGATAAGTTTTCGTTTCCCTGGCATGTTAAAAACGTAATCGAACCACGAAATTGCAAGAGAAAAAATAGCCCTTATAGCGGGGCTTACCGTAGCCTTCATAATACTGTATCTATTTACTGTGCATTACGAAGGTGTGAATTACGAAGGTGTGAATTACGAAATGGCTTACTCGCTATGAAATGAAGTCACACCCAGGAGCGGTCAAGAAAAACGTCTACACTCGACAGAGTCGCAGCGAGAAATGTGCTTTGAATGATTAGCAGCGAGATTCCAAGAACCCAAATCCTCCGAAGGTGTAGGAAAGGAATGAAGTGACAGGCATGGTCGAAAATTCCCCGTTAAGGCTTGGCTTTCATGGGGCGGAGCTGAAAAGACAACACGACGGCATGCAAAATGGAGAAGAAAGATGCTTTTGGCCATTTCTGAGGGTGACGAGTTATCCGGAATTGATTTAAATTTGGTGACGGGTAAAGGAGGGTTATTTTACATTATTGTGTATGAGACCTTGTCGGGACCAAAGGAATACGACGACTTAAACGGAGTGACGACTTATCCGGGTGACGACTTAACGAGGTTTTACTATATAAACAATTTACAGATGTTAATTACTATGCCATGTCACACATCCTGGAGATTGTTACGAAATAACATTCAAAATAATACTGCTTTCATATGAAAACGAACATAAACCTTCCATTGTAACATGATTTCAAAAATTTTTATTAATTCTTTAAAAAAACTAATTCTTTAAATTTTACAATTTTGTGTTTCTTATTTATACTAGATAATATTACCGTATATCTTTTGCCAATTGTACTGACTCTTTTATTTATATCTAACCCTTCATTTCTATTGATATTTTCATTCTTTGTATTTCTTATAAACAAACTTTCAATAATTTTTCTTGTTTTCTTATCTTTTTCACCATACAATATTTTCACTTCCGTACTCATACTATGATTATATTACAGCAATGTTCTGCTAACTTCCGATTTATCTTTCTGCTACTTTTTAATATAATTGGCGTGTTAATATACTCTCTTTCACTGTTCTTTTACTATCTCCAATATAGAACCGCCTACAATTTAGATATTCTTTTTTATACACTATACCCAATAATATACTCTTGAAATTGATTAGAATGATAACAAATAACACCTTCTTTAAGCATAGAGATAACATTTTCAGAAAGGTGAAAGGAATTTCAATGGGATCACCATTATCTGGAAGTATGTGCAACATATTTATGATTTTTTTTTTCAGCATTAAATTTAGGAAAATTTAATACTGAATGCTAAATTTGCTATTGATTATTTGAGATATGTTGACGATGTATTGATTATTTGGTATGGTACATTAAGGCAGTTTGACATATTCTTTAAAGACATTAATGAGAGGAATAAAGATATTAAATTTAAAATGGAAAAAGAGATGGATGGTAAATTAATTTTTTGGACGTATGTTTGATAAAAAAAAGATATCAATCTGTTACTGAAGCATTATAGGAAGAAACTCAGAGTGACTATGTTTTGAAATTTCATTCAGGTCATGGAAACATCATTAATAGGGTGTTGAAGGATTATGATATTATTAAAAGTTCAACAAAACAAGAAAGATAGAATGGTTATTCCTTATTTAAATAGAAATAAATATATTTGGAATATAAGAATAAGTTGAAGAATATTTTATGCCAAAAGTTGAACAGAAGTAAAAATAGGTATGGCATGGATATAGTGTACAAAAAAGAATGTCTAAATTGTAGGCGGTTCTATATTGGAGAGAGTTAAAGAACAGTGAAAGAGAGAGTTTATGATCACGCCAATTATATTAAAAAGAAGCAGAAAGATAAATCGGAGTTAACAGAACATTGCTATAATTTAAATCATAGTATGAGTATACGGAAGTGAAAATACTGTATGGTGAAAAAGATAAGAAAACTAGAAAAATTATTGAAAATTATCGAAAGAAATACAAAGAATGAAAATATCAATAGAAATTAAGGGTTAGAAATAAATAAAAGTCAGTAAAATTGTCGAGAAAGATATAATATTATCTAGTATAAATAAGAAACACAAAATTGTAAAATTTGAAGAATTAGTTTTTTTAAAGAATTAATAAAAATTGTTGAAATCATGCTACAATGGAAGGTTTAGGCTCGTTTTCATATGAAAGGAGTATTATTTTGATTGTTATCTTGTAACAATGTCC
This sequence comes from Thereuonema tuberculata, assembly GCA_023159025.1. Lineage (NCBI taxonomy): Eukaryota > Metazoa > Arthropoda > Chilopoda > Scutigeromorpha > Scutigeridae > Thereuonema > Thereuonema tuberculata. Next base: position 6,995 of record JAFIDM010004319.1, read on the forward strand.
AGGATGAAGACAGGGCATGGTAATTAACATCTGTAAATTGTTTATATTATTTTAAACTTGACAAAGGAAAGAAGAAGAACTTTCCGAAAATTCGTTAATAAATATATGTGTTTTTATATATTTGGTGTTGAAGATTATTTGAATCAGAAATGAAAACGGCACACCTGCTTAATACAAATTTAAATTTAATAAAAACTGAAATTACAACCTAGATGTCGGTTTGATTCAAACCATTCTCAAGTACCATCTATTTCTCTTCTATTTCTGATCTAATGGTGTTGAAGATGTTTTGCATATTGTGGTATGTTAAAAAAAAACTGTTTTTTAGGTGAAGTAAAATTAAATTACAGGCAGTCCTCGTTTTACGACGGTTCAATTGACGACGATTCAGATTTACGCTGGCTTGGAATTTAGGCCAAAATGAGGAGAAATACCGTATTGTCCGGCGTATAAGACGACTTTTTAAACCAGGAAAATCTTCTCAAAAGTCGAGGGTTGTCTTATACGCCGGGTGCTGAAACTTACGAGCCGGACTGGAGAATCTGCGGTCGCCGCATATGGTGAGGGGAGCTCAAAAACGGCCGCGGCCGCATCCCCGCCGTATGCGGCAACCGTATGAAAGCAGCAAGGACAGCGCTGTGCAAGTACGGTAGAAGAAAATCCACTCACAAGGATTCGTGGAAAGAAGTGACTTAACGCGGTCCCGATGACGAGGTGAGGGGGACGCCTCACCGGGAAGGTGTAAGTGAAGGACGGAGCAAGCTGCAGGCGTCCGGGTATGGAAAATAGATAGAGCGGGGACAGAATAAACAAGGCTACAGTTAAGAAATACTATGATTTTAGTGAAATTCTAAAAAAAATGTAGCATTAAAATAATGCACGAGAATAAACAAAGCTACAGTTACTTAGACAGGGAGAGCTGACCAATCCAAGCAGGCATTGTATACAACAACCAGCCAATCGCCGGTAAGGTTCATCGCTTTTAAAGGAAAAGTTTAATCCACTTGCACTGATTTATGTTTACATGTTTGATGACAAACAGCGTTATGTTTATAAGTGACAGTTTTTCTGCTAAGTATCTGCATTTCATAAGCATTTGAATTAAAATTACCATATTGAAATCAAATCTGATGTTTTTTTAATTTTTATTTGGTGTGCATTGGAAGAGAGGTAGTCTTATACGGCGAGTATATCCCAAACTCTATATTTTAATTGGAAAAATTGGGGGTCATCTTATACGCGCAGTCGTCTTATACGCCGGACAATACGGTATATTTTTTAAAAATTAAATATGGGAAAAAAGAAAAATTAAATTTCTTGACGAAAATGCCATAAACAGTGAACGAAGTCAACTTTAACAACTGTACTTAGGCTCCGCCCACTCGGTCCACGTGGCTCCTCCCCTCCTCGTTTTTGTTTCGCTCAGTCATGCTGCATTGATTGTCTGTGAACGCTGTGATAATACATACTACAAATAATAGTGATAAATGTGCCCATGTCCGGTAAAAGGAAATCTACTAGTACGGATACGGACTTCTCGGTGAACACCCTGACACACTTTACACTGTATGCGTGTAATAATTAAGTTATCATTTATTATTTATATTAATTTAATAGGCCCAGGAAAGTAGGTAAATATTTTACATTAATTTTAAAAATAATAATTAAATGTAAAAATATTTTACATTTTTAGTCGCAAAACTTAAATTAACATGGTTTTATTAAATAAAAACAATATATTTTTATTTAATAAATAAAACGTATCCCCCTATTTACATTATATAATCGGTTTGTTTTATGTCGATTCGATTTAAGACCACTGTAGGAACGCAACACCGTCGTAAAACGAGGGCTGTCTGTAATACGTTTGTATCAGAGTCTTTATTGTACTAACCGAGTTATTGTACTTCTTTTCGTGGATGCTACTATACAGCTTTAATCCCTATGAGAGTGTGTTCTGTTAAGTCTATTGAACGCTTCTATTTTCGATAATCAGTGATATTAGATCGATAGACTTACAATAATCAACTAAAGCAAACAGTATGATTTTCGTTAAAGTTAAAAAGATCATGTATGAAAAGGGTCTATTTTTTTACATGAATTGATTTGTTTGTCTTGATTATTATCAGAAGATACAATCTATGAAGTCGCTCAGTATGACATTTCATCAGAGATTTTAATTTTGTAGATCTACAAATACCTTAACTTTGTCATTCCTTAACTGCAGTACATCCAGTAATTTCGTGAATGAACTGTTTCTTCTTATAACATTACAGAAGTAAAAGTTTCAGGTTTTTACTCCTTCTAGGACAGATTCAAAATTTTTAGGAGGAAAAGAATAAAAATCATAAGATATTGCAGTAAAGGAACATAAAAGATTCTTCCAAATTAAAATATTTAGACGATACATAGTTACTTAATGTTGAGGGTGACGCATTAGATGAAATTCTGTTATTTTTATGTTGACTTAATTATTATTACTTACGATGAATCTACATTTTCAAACAAATAAACGATAAAATGTTGTAACTAAAATACTATAACTAACCCTTTTTTTCTATTTTATTTTTATTTTCAGTTTCGAATTTTCTTTAACTTTTTACCACCGATAATAGTAGGAGGTTTGATTCTACATTTGATAATCGAAGCCCCTGCAAGAAATCTACAAAATATGTTACAAAAATATGTTCAAAATCTACAAGAAATCCAAAAGAAAAAGTAGTTACTGTTAGATTCAAACTTTGTAATAACAAATGATGTTCAAACCATTAAAAAATTATTTTAAAAAATTTTCATTGAATAAAAAGATATGATGAAGATGTGATAATGTCGGAATTTATTATATGATATTTTCTCACACCATCCTTTCTCTCTGTCTGTCCTTCTTTCCGTGGGATAGCACAATAGATCTTTCAGGTCGTGATGCTCGGCTGTCAAGCCACCCACTCTCCCCACATTACATTACATAACATTATACGATACTGTCGGAATTGACAAAAAAGAAAAAATTAACTTTCTTTTAAGTTAAACATTGTTATTAATGAAAAGACAAATACAAATCGACATTTTGAAACAATGCTATTTCTCTTGTCCTAAAAATATGTGAAAATTAAATCTATGAACAAACATAGAAACTTTGGAACAAAACAAACAAATTTTGTAACGAAAATTTATCTCCGAAAATAAAGAAAATAAATTTGATATTTAAAAAGAAGTTTTTGTATAAAGCAACTATAAAAATAATTATAAAGTTACCAAGATGACCCCAAAGCCAGCTTTTACTCTAGCCGTAAAGGAGTAAGGTAAAGGCCTTAAAAAGAAACTTGCCAAAGGAAAAAATCATTGGAGGTGAAGGTAGGTTTATTTTTGGCGACTGGATCATACACACCAAGCGTTTACTTGGGAAATATTGTAACCCCCGTGGACAGAAACTAATGTCAGATATATGAAGGAACGTTTCATTAACTGTCTTTAGTTACACGACACTATTTGGCAGGTGACAGGATGCCCTTGGGTCGACATCTATCTCGTTAATTGTATAAAAGCATGTGATGCTTTGTCCTGGCCCTGAGGTCAAAAAATCCACTTCGTCCAGCAACATAGTGAAAAGTTCAGTAAAAGTTCATGATCAGTCTTCATAATGATCACGTAAACGCCTTCGTATCTACAGAAACTACAAATATAAATTCAAAGTTGTTCAAGAGAATATGATGACATAATTTTACAACTCGACTTTCCACAGCTATATGATGCTGAGTCGAAAAGATGAAGCTTGACACGGATGAGAAGTCGATCCACATTTCATAATCAGTGTTGCAAATCTATTAGCAGAACAGTTGGGAATTTCTGTTATTTATTTAGCAATATTCCTGTCAAGTCTTCCATATATCTTCCATGGAATTCTATGGCTTTAGATTTATAGGAATTTCTATAGAAAAGCTGGACCATCCCAAAAATGAGAGAGTGGTTGGCCAAGAATGAAAAGTGCAGTGGTGGCTTGCCTTGTGCGGATCGAGTTCGACAGCATTATATATCAGTCACTGAATTGAAATTGTTGAAGAGTTAAAGGAAACAGTGAAGAATAAAAAACTTTTCATCATGTGCGACGAAACAGTTGACAAGTCTGGGAACTGCTTATTTAACATTCTGTTTCGTCTTTTAAAGGCTACAGATCATCAAAGGGTATACTAGGCTGCCACTGCTGTGCTTGACAAAGTCAATGTTGGTTCAACATGCCCTCAAAGTATTGTGGACACTTTAAATAAACAGAAAGTCGAGTATCACGATAGGTTACAGATGTCACTGAATCGGCAAGGTTACGTGTCATCATGCGCCAGTACTCGTAAAGGCCTAGTGAGGGACAGCCTGGCTCATGTCCAGTGTTGGGCCAAATTTGGAAATGCAGTCTGGACGAAGTGAGCACTACAGTTGCCAAAACGAAAGCTGCATTCCTTAACACAAGAGAAAGGAAACATATGTACGTAGATTTTCTTCGTGAAAAATATGATAACCCCACAGAAGTTAGGCATTTTCCCATTCCAGTAGTTGGAATTCACAAAAGTTAGACATTTTCCCATTACAATAGTGGGAATTTACAAAAGTTAAGGCCGCTTTACGTGTACCATTTCACAGCCATAAGCGCGCCATCCTCGCGCCATGGTGAGATGGAAAGCACATTGCCCCATTTAGAACGTGTCCTATTTCAAAGAGATGGCGCGCCATCGCTAAGGAGCCATCTGACACTAGCACTCCTGGTGACAAATTGTAGAACTTGAAGTCCAATCAATTTGTATCTATTTATTCGAAATTACCAATGACAAAAATGATATGCACGTACGGAGGTCATCTTTTCCTTATGTTTTCGTGGATGCTTCCAGAAAACGCTACATTATTAACCAAAATCATTACAGAATTTTGTCCTGAAAATTTGAATCGATGAGAGATTGGAATCTCGGAAACATATGGTTAGTCGAGATATAATTAGAAATATCGAAACTGAAAACAAAGAAATACAAAAAGATAAAAAAAAAATGAATAGGCCTACTTTCTATTTTAATTAATTAAAAACATTATTTCGCTTATTCTATGCATTAAACAAATGATTTTTATATAAATCAATACAATTTTTTTCGTAAATAAAACGTAGGTATGACGATAATTAATTTTTCAGTGTGATGGAAGGCGATATGGAACGTGTAAGAGAAGAGTTAAAACTTTCTTTCTTAAAGCTTTCTTTTCACTGGCAATTTACCCTGACATTGCCTGTGTTATGGCCTGTTGAAATGGCACGTCAAAAGCGGTCTTTAGACTTTTCCCATGCCGGAAGGTGGAATTTACAAAAGTTAGACTTTTTTACAATCTAGGCGGAACACATGGTTTGAAGCTGCAAAATACATACATGAATGCCTTGACAACATTTTAGAATTCATGAGCAAATTTGTGAAGAAAACAATGGAGTTAAGTTTTTTAAAGACATAAGTACCCACATCACAAAAGTCCAAGCTCAGTTTGTTGCTGATAATTGAAGCCAGTTTGTCAATTTAATAACATTTCTAAAAGATAAGTTATCCAACGGATCATGTTCTTCATTCCATGTTGATGGTTTTGCAGAACATGCTTGATTTGTTAAGTAAAGAGGTGTTCTCGGCAAAGCTCACTGCTTTCTTGCAAGGAATTACAACAGTCAAGAAGGCTGAAGCAGTGAACCAATTAAAGACAACTGCACAAAGAGTCTTACCAAGCAGAACACCTTGATCGCGGAGAACCATCAAAATCTATGTTTGCAGGAATTGATAAAATATTTGATCCTAAACACTAAGCAGTGCAATCCCAAGTGTTTATAGTCTCATTTTCGAGTTGAAAAAATTGTCGTGTAGAAGTATAATTGATTCTACTACATTCTATGAACGCTATGTTGTTCTACAAGATGTAATAAAAGAAGAGATGAAACGACCAGAGTGTATCCTTGAGGACATTTGCAAGATTATTTACTCTTTGAAAGAGGAGTATACAGACTTCGTCAAAGCTTCTCTCGAAGCCATCTGGTATCCAATATCAAATAGGGACTCTGAACGGTCTATCTCTCGATACGACATTGTAGTGAGCGATTGAAAGCGAAGACTGAAGCCATAGAATGCAGAGATACTAACCATGATTGCTTTTTCCTAAAAGTTAAATTTTGCTTGAAAATTATTAGGCTAGCTAAGGATCCAAGTCAGTGTATTAAAATCTATATAAATTGTAAAAACTGAAAATACTCCATATACTACTGTTATCGTATTTAATATCTTAAGCTAGGATTAAAAAAACTTTCATGTATATAATAATTGTGACCAAATTGGTGTCAAAACTGGCAATAACATCAAAATCTTGAAATTTTAAAACGAAGTTTTCTTTAAAATAAAACCACTTTCACGGATCCCTACTTATTATATGTCTCAATGTTCGAACAAGTGGGCCCAGTAGCCGAGTGGGTAAGGGCGTTTGGCTGCGGGTTGGAGGTAACGGGTTCGATTCTCCTCCAAACGGGTCGTAGGGCCTACCCAGCCCTCTGTAGAATGGGTACTGGGTTTCTTTCCTGGGAGTTATAGGCGGGCGGGCGTCGGGCTGGCCACCCGACCTCATACTAGTCCCGTTGGTCCAGAAATGTCGGGAGCCTTACCTCCCGCGCACCCTTGGGCCTGTACGGCCTGTTTGGGGACAGCTTTTTTTATGTTCGATCAACACGTAGGAGAAGGATCCTGAAGCGTCTTCAAAAACTCCCAGGCTCAGTTTATGCTCGTGTATCCTTCACATTGCGTACTATTCGACGGCAAACTACTGTATAAGTAACTTTACACAGAATGCCATATGCTTTATGATTTGTGAAAACTTTAAGCCTCAATTCGAAATATGATTTTCAAGGAGTTCGTCCTTTGCTAGTATGAAGTTCGTGTGCTTTCAGCTAAGCCAAGACGTTTCTAGTTAAGATTATACAAATAGTAGAAAATATCAGTCGCTCGTGGCATTCTCACTTGCTCTTTAGGTTAGGATGTATGGTCCACTGGTAATAAAATAAATATAAAGGAAGTAAACAGTAAGAGGAGTAAGTGAATGCAATTGATCTGCACTTGCTTTTGACGGCAACTTTGAGGTTCAATATCGCCTAAAAGTAGCACTTCAAGCAGTTTCCGCTAGAGAAAACATAGGTGAAAATCATGACAAACAATATGATTATTTACTCTCGAATTTATTAATACAGTAACTATTTTGAATTAAAATTTAAAGTTTAAAACAATTATCAATGCGGGAAAAAAATTACATCAGGACCTTGACTTTCCAATGATCAATGCGATAAAACGGCAGTTCTAGGACCGATGGAGGCGGGAAAAATAGTATAATTTATATGAGGATAATTTCAGAACGAAATAAGGCAGACAATATTTACAGTAAAACAAAGATAACAGAAACGATGCAAAGAGATTCGTAAACATGTATTAATATGAATTCAAAGCAAAGTGAATCCTGTAAAGAGCAAAGCAGAAAACAGCAAAAAAATAAAATATTATTTTAAAATTTCAATTTCATTATTGTTATTTATTGTTAATAAGTCTCTGTTTTTATAGTAAGTAAAATATTTTTAAGACACCAAATCTTTCATTGTTTTCCTCTGTTTGTAGTTAATGTTAATTTCTAGAATCTACCCACAATTCTGCTAAATATCAAACTAAATTCATGAAAAGAAATTTAATATGAAACAAAAGTTTCTAATTTGAAAACAGTTACAAGAAGCCACTTACTTTTCAATGCCCATTCCTCATAGTTGTGTAATCCCAGTAGAATAAGCTTAATATTCTCGCAGCACTGTTTTTCATAGCAGAAATTTTACTCTGAACAGATAATGAAGTTATTTTAAAGGCGTTCTTTACATAAGACAGTCTTTTCTGAAGTAATTCCTGTGAAAAGTCGCCAATTTTATTTCTTCTGATAAAGCGCTGTTGCAATGAAATTTTGAGATAAATCTTTCAGACGGACACGAGTTTCATTTTTGTTATTTTCAATTTTTAATAGCTCGGCCACCCTGCTATTACAAATACTATCAGTAAGTAACTGTTGATAGTGAATCTCTTAAAACTCCTTTATTCTTATCACGAACGACATTTAGATTGAGACTAAAACAGACTCCAGATGAATTTATCTTTTATGAAGAGTCCAGACGCACTTTCTGCTGATGATAACCTATGTTACAAATGCTTTAAGAATGCGACGATGATAACTTGTTTTGATCTTTAGCTTTTGATCTTTAAAGACAAATCTTTAAGGAATTAAAAACTTTTAAGATTTGAAGTAAAAAAACTAAAGGAAGCGATTTCTTGAAAGACAAAGTGGTTCGTATATGTGTTTGATTCAGCTTACCAGGAGTCAAACTTTCCCATACAGATATATTCAAGTGATATACGGGTAGTTACCACTGTTACCGTTAAGCCTTTTTTCCATGTTCAATGTCAGGATACTCGGTGGCATATGTCTGTGCTAGATTGACATCGTTCTACGAGAGTGAAATATCTGAAATTAGTGAATTAGTAAATATCTGAAATTTATTCAATGTAATCCTTTTGTGTTTTATTTTATTCTCCTATTAGTTAAGAGGAGTAATTTTTTTATTCAATTCAGATTTATTAATATTAACATAATTCTCGGGCCCAGCACGTTAATAGCAGATATTATACATACATACATAATTCTTTTAATATAGATTTTTGACTTAATATTATTTTATGCTTATAATTTAAACCCGTGGCAAATTGGTAGCAGAGGGGAATGTTTTTCCTTTAACTGTTCGAAAATAATTTTCTTTGTATTTTTTCGTGACAATGCGCAGAACATTTCATTCCAGCTACACTCTCCTTGACAGGAAGAAGTCTGAAGATATTTTTTAAAAAAAAAAACCTTTATCTGGAATCTATTCTACATTATGTTTATCGAAATAGAATGTCCTTTACAGAACATCTTCTCCAATTAGATAATAGCAGACTACTAAGAAGATGCTCAAGTATGTTTCTTGTGGTAAAAGAAGACAATTGATTGAGACCGTAATAGCAAATGAGATCGAATACTGGATTCGATGATGATGATCATCATCCAGTATGGAACGATTGATGATTCTTGCAGACGATCTGGATAGGCAAGTGAAATAATTGAACATATCATTAGAAGGTGTCCAGTATTGTCCTGTATACAAAGAGACATAGTAACATTGTAAAGATCATAAGACATCAGCTGTAAGACAAGGCATAGTTGCTTGCAAACACCTTACTATAAAAATAATCTTGACACAGTTCTTGATAACCAAGCATACAAATTATACTGGTACCGATCAAGGATCATCGATCAGACAGTTATGCCAACAGACAAGATACTGTATTGCTAAAGAAAACACAGAAAACTGCCGAGCTAACCGATGTTACTCTTATTAATAATTTGCATCAGGTCCAAGCTGATAACATTAATAAGTATGAAACGTCAGCCGAGGAAAAAAATCTTGAAAATTACAATAAGACCCAGAATCATATCAGCTACATGAGTTCTACAGAAAAACCTGGTTCAACAATTCCAGGATCTTGGAGTAGGCTAAAGGGTCCAACCATCTATGATAAGATGTTGTTCTGGAATTGATCATGCTGCATCGGGTGTGGCGCAGCATTAAGTCATCCGCGTTCAGGGATTAGGCAGAGGCCTCCGTTGGAAACATATACTACAGTCACCCGCAGGTGGTGGTGGAGAAAGTGGCACCCCATTCTGTAGTACAGCTACCACAATGCCCGGGAACACCATCCAGCGGTGTTTCGTCTGTGTCACAGCAGGCGACCATCAAGACTGGGAAACCACGCCTGCGCATCCGATGGTCATCGCAAATGAACCAGGATCTTATGCGCGACTTCTACACCGTTACACAGTTAGGGATTCATCTCACAGGATACAGACAGCCACTACACCATGCATTCACCATACGTTATCCATCGTTAGGACTTACCGAACAGCGGGCAGCTGATCAGCGACGTTCCATAGTAGTTAACAATCTGATTTCCCCATGCATACTTGCACAAATTAGGGAAGAAGTCGATGAATCCAACCACAGGACACCACCCAACCAGAACACCTTTATGCCAACCACAGAAACAATCTCTACCCCTCAGTACACATCTCTACCCCAACAATTCAACTAATGACATATTACAAGCAGCACATGATCATTTCTACACTGCACTAGCACAATACACAGGCACAGACCCCAAACCCATGCCGCTACTCCCCAAAGTACACACATGAAAACAACTCTCCACAGTCAAATGCCATCTCAACATACGCACTATCCCACAACACCTTGACATTAGAACACATACACACATTAGAACATCCAAACATTAGAACATATACACACAACATTCTACTGGGCGGCACAGGGAATCATTCGGGCACTTGGAATCAAACACCACATACCTACCACTGCACGGTCAGAAGAATACATGAGCGACCTTAGAGGAGATATAGCCAGGCTCACAGTATACTGTGCAGGAAACAAAATAAAGAAACTTATGTCCCAGGTTAAGAAGATATTGAAGCACATACACACACGCCTACACACTTAAACCATCATACCCAGGTTCAATAACATCTCGACACACTAAAACAAAAAACTGAGTGCCCTTGCAAAAAGATTACAAAGATACAATAAGAGCACTCTGCGCAAACAACAGAACAACACTTTCCAATACAATAAGAAAAAAATTCTACAGATCCCTTATATCTCCATCTACTGCATCCAACACAAACATCAGCGAGACATTACATGAATACTGGTCGTCTCTGTGGTCAAACCCCATCCCCCACAATGACAAAGCACCATGAATCACGGAGGAACAACAACTCACTGAACACTTATACTTCATGCCATTCCATGATATTACTCTCTCAGATATACAGACAGCACTAAAATATGCACACAACTGTAAGGCTCCTCATGCAGACGATGTCCAGAACTTCTGGATCAAGAGGTTCACGTCCCTGCATGGGAAGCTATAATCCAACACTCAGAACATATGCCCCTTTTCCTCATACAGGGTGTCACATATCTACAGAGCAAGGACACTGAAACAGTGCATCCTGCAAACTACCGTCCAATCACTTGCCTCCCCACACTTTACAAACTCCTCACCTCCTGTCTTGCAGACAAAATCTACACAGACATCGAGACACATAACATCCTTTCCAAACAACAGAAGGCTTTTTTTTCCAATTATCTTTTTATCAAAAAAAATGTTTCATCAAAAAAATACAATGTACTAATGTGTAAGTATAAACGCAGACATTTATACTTATTTTATATGTGAAATACGTCGTACCCTCAATGCTTCGGCCTAAATAATACTAGAGAGCTCAAATTTTCAGGATAAGATGCAGTTAGCAGACTAATGAAATACGCTACGTTTCATTTATCTAGCTTTTATACTTTGGATTTTATTAATATCTAAAATACGTCGATTTCGTCCATGATTCACTGACTGACTCACTGTCTCATGATCATCAAAACTTCCAGGGTACTTCCTGAAGTCCTAGAAAGCTGAAATTTGGTATGCAGGCTAGGTTTAGCAAACAAACAACAAAAAAATTAAGAAATCTGTAACTTTCACCCTCCAACCCCTCATAAAGGGGTTCCGGTTCTTTATTATATAACAATTTCTGATAGGTATATCCCACCCAAAACATTTCATGTAAAATAAGTTGCCAAGACTCATATGCTGATAACGCTTTCACTGTTAAAAAGATATGAGATCTCATGTAGAGCCAAGCCCCTAACTCTACAAGGCCTAACTCTAAAAACCCTATATCTTGATCAAAAAGTATGGCTTGGCCGTTTCATGGAACTATTTCATCCCACCCAAAACATTTCATGTGAAATACGTTGCCAAGATGCTCGTAACGCTTTCACTATTAAAAAATTATCAGATCTCATGTAGAGCCAAGACCCTCACTCTACATGCCTAACTCTAAAAAGACTACTGTCTTGGTCATACTCCATATCCTTTACATAACTCCATGGGATTGTCAGTGCGACAGCCACGAAACGGCCAAGCCATACTTTTTGACCAAGATATAGGGTTTTTAGAGTTAGGGCTTGTAGAGTTAGGCCTTGTAGAGTTAGGGGCTTGGCTCTACATGAGATCTCATATGTTTTTAACAGTGGAAGCGTTATGAGCATGTGAGTCTTGGCAACTTATTTTACATGAAATGTTTTGGGTGGGATTATTATTATTTATCTACTATGCTCATTATTAAACATTCTTTTGTAATGCAAAATAATGGAAAATTTTAACTGAAAAAGTTCAGAACAAAATGAAGACAGACAATTTCATCAACGTGGATTATTATTACAATGTGTAGAAATACTATTGCTTGAATTCAGATTTTTTAATTCAAATACAGTAATGGAAATGTAGAAGACAATACAAATGGTAGAAACTCATTTATTTGTTTACAATTTTTTATCAACATTGTCCTCCAAATGAGAGATGGCCGCCCTGTTTTTGTGAGATCTGCGCATGTATCATCGATTAGTCTGGTCAGGCACTTCCGTCTGATTTTATGACAGGACGCCGCCATTACGGTAATCGCTTGTTACTTTGCAAAAGAGCATTGTATTTATAAATAATATATATTTATTTATTTATATAAATACTTATTGTTAGCAACTGGTATTGAAATAACGCTAAATAGTCGAGAGAAGTTTTAATTAGGCGTTATCAACATGTCTTTCTCAGTGAAAACAGACCCCGTCGTCCATTGTGACAGGAAAACATAATTGATCAGCTACCGGAAGGGCTGCGCAGTTCAAACTTCCGCCGGCCACCTTTCATTTGGAGGACAATAGTCATTTTAAAGTGTATGATGATTGTTTTGGCTATTTCAGTTCTCAATTCAATAAAAATTAAATGTATTTTGTTGTACCATGATTATTTCTTTGTAATTTATATTTGTTCATGTTTATTTACAATGTTGAAGATTAAGATTAAAATATTATTTCTAAGTGAATTGCTTTTTCTTCTTTTTCAAGCATTTGCTTCTTAGAAAGTTTGAAATTACTTTAAGATTTATCACAGTTACAGAAAACTTAAAACTTCATTTAAAAAAAAAATCGTTAATTCAGATTAACATAAAAACATTTAAAATTAGAGTTCTAAACATCAAAATCTAATGTTGCAGATGAAACTTCAGTACATTGTTTTGTAAGGTAGAAGTGCAATTATTGCTATTACACTTCAATTTAGTCATCTAAATTTTTATTTCTCTCTCCCTCTTTAAATGAGCTTCTGTGATTAATATTTTCAGTGAAACAGTCAATTCAGTCTAAACAAAGATAAAAGCCAGCAATAAACTCTCTTATAATTTTGTACAGGAACCATGAATTACAAAAAATTATTCCAAAACGAAAATGGAATCCATACTTTTGATACATAAAATCTGCTACATTTCTTAGATACTTGAACCAAATGATTTTTTTGAGAACCTAGTTTCCAAATATTAAAATTCCAATTTTATGAAAACAAACTTAATATTTATATAATATAGGCAATGAAGCCAAAATCACATATTACAAGAGCCACTGCTATAGTTTAAATTACAGACACTGTTGAAGTCCAGCCACGGGTAAAATCAAAGCATGAAAAATATTCATGCATTTTGGATTAGTCCGAAAAGCATCCAAAGTTTTTCAATTTTATAAAAAAAAAAAAATGTATTCAAGTTTTTGTATTTACCAATTTTTAGTCTTTTCTTTGAATGCGTAATTTGTTATTCTTTGAATTTATCATCGCCCAATATAGAACCACTTAAATTTCCAAGACAGCAACAAATATGCACAATATCATCCACATATAATAGTAAATCACTGTCCAAACGCTGACTTAAAATGGAAAATACTTTGAGGCTTTGAATAGCTCTTTCCACGTGCACACGTGCTGAAGCAATGCTCTGATTTTCAATTGCATTCTCTTCATTAAACTGCTTCTGGTACCGGAGGAAAGGAGAACGATATAACTTCAATCCTCTTTCAGTACATTCATTATCAATCAGAAATCCTTTATCCACCATTACGGCATCCACATGGTCTAACACACCACTGTGGTTTGTTATAAATTTATCAGAGGTTCTTCCAACATAAGGCTCACTGACAAATGTGATCATTCCTGAAGGTGCAATTCCCAATAGAATCTTTACTGTGTAAGTCTTCTTGTGCTGTGAATACATCTGAAATCGACACTGAATATATTTAGGTCTTTCAACTTCCATTTCTGTGCAATCTAAAATCACTCTAGTGTCACTATATTTCTTAAAGCGGTGTGGCATGTTATTTCTAATGCTATCAAGAGAAGGCCAAAAGGTGGCAAAAGATAATACTGAATGCAATAAAACTAAAGTTATTTTAATTCAATTTAACGTGTCGTATATAATTATTAAAATTGCC
>JAFIDM010004320.1:0-21493 GCA_023159025.1 Thereuonema tuberculata
GTAATTTGATGATTAAAGAACGGTGAAACCGCGCTAAGTGAATTGGACTTCCTCGTAATCAATGCAAAAATGCATCAGTTATTAACGACCAAATAAAAATACTGTTAAAATATCCTTTTTTTTATTTAACAGAAAAATACAGTAAAAATACAAGACGTGTATTTTAACAAAATAAATCCAATTGATTCGTATTATCATAGATTTTCTACATTTTACGTATTGTTTATAACTAAGTATGAATAGGTAGCTTTGATCGATAAAATTAAACGAAAATAAAGTAAGAACAGTGTAGACAATCACCTGGTTATTTAACCATTTCGGGCAAATTGACAGCTCCGCAGTGAATACAAGCGACGTTGAAAGGAAAAAGGTTTAAAAATTATAATAATTTTACTACAGGTAAAAATGAAATTATTATTTTGTTACACGTAAAAACGTACAGAACACGAATTTATTAAGAATAAAGTAATATGAAAAATAAATTAAGAACACTGAACACTTGGTCCGAGGTCAATCATTTACCCCCTAAATGAGTTTTCCCGAAGTCGAGACTTAGCTAAATCGCTTTCTCGTATCATCAATATTTCTTAAGCCCATTTTCACGATAAATTCTACAAGAAATGCTGGCTTTAGAGTATTTGATTTGATACGGTCAGCTTTCCATTCCTTATTGGAGACTGACTATACAGCGCTGGGATCAGTTTTGCAGAGTGTGATGGAGATCAAAGTAGTCGTGATCATATTATAAATTGGATATAAAGAAGAAGTACCAAATTTTAAAGGAGTTAGTCTAGCCATTTTAGCGAGGGATCAAAATGAATGTGACTGTTTTAATTCTATAATAAATAAGCTATATACCAATGAATATCATGCAGGCACATGAATTTCTTTCGTTATTTTTAGTGTATTTATTGTCCTTTGTGTTAATTCTAGTGGTGCAACATTACGCCCTACGATTGTTCTTATTGGCCTCGCTGTTTACTGGTGGATACTCCCAGCTGATGATCACCAGTAAAGCGTGAAAACAGCCGTTTTTTTGTAATGTCACCTAGTAAACAATTGTTGTTTAAAATACAATATACAGTACTTTCACAATGCTTTCAGCAATCTTGATAAATTTGTCTACATTTGTCGTTGGAGATTATAATCTTAACAATATACAAATAAAAGAGGCATTAATGTCCGGAAAGGTACAACATTCATTTTTCGGAGAAAAAGTGAAGCATGCTTTTCGTTATTAGAAAAAAAACATTTAAAAGACTTTTAGAGAGTTACATAAACTCTGGGATTCAGCAATTGGAGATTTTTTCCCTGTCTTTCAATTTTTTTTTTTATTTAAAGGGAAATCCTTGTCCACATGTGCTGAACTATTTCTTTGAGAATGACAATTTTCGAAGGAAGAATTGGCAAGCGAGAATTACGCACCTGAACCTGGTAGAATAGATCTATAATGCAATTTTGCTGCTACCCAGGAGCAATTGATTTGCTACTACCTCTATTGTTACAAAACTGTCGCTATTCCAAGTTCTTTCGAGGGAAATAGTTCATTGAGAAAAGACTGGAAATAATTCATCTTAAAAACTGGATTTCTCCATACATCAACAATTTCATACAGGGAATTGTAAATAAGTAAAAATTTTTACTTTTTCAGTTCACTTTTAAGTATTCCTGATGATTGGTCACGAGAGAACAATATAATTTTTCTGTTGATCATTTTATGGGATAACGCACTTTGCTATTTTAGTTTGAAGGTCTCTGTTTCATTATCATGAATTCATAAAATTATCAATAATTTTATCGTTAGTTCGATGTTTTCTCACTCTTATAAGTCTGTCTAAATACGTTCAGAACTTAGCTTCTGTTTTTGTTGCTTTATAAGTTAGTCAAATGATTTCTTTTCGATTTTAATTTTGGACTTGTGCCAGTTTCCATTAACATTTGTTATAATAGCAACAAACAAATTTTCCCTGAAAAACTTTGAAATATAAATAAAAAATTTATAAATATAAAACATGTAAAAAGATACAATTAAAACTCGAGTAAAAGTTCGGTTTGCTGCCAGGTAATTGAAAGGAAAATGTGGGTTGGTGTGATATGATAATTATTTTTTTTTAATTTTTTTTACTCGTCAGTCACAAACAAAATTTGTTAATACATTTTGGTCCTAAAGCTTTTAGTATTAAGTTTTCTTTGTATTTTCCTTTTAAATTTACTTTTGATGTGCTGATTTTAAAGAGCACAACATTACCGTGTGCTGTATTTAATAATTTAAATATAAAAAGGCGAACATGCTAGGCTAAAATTTTAAAACACAGTTAAAAAGATAGTTAAAATAAGTCCAGACAATTTCGTCCCACTGAGGAAGTCCCGTCATTTTTCGGGACGAAACTGTCTGGACTTATGTTAACTATCTTTTTAATCTAGTGTGTTCGCCTTTTTTAACTTAAAATGCTGATTTATAAATTACAAATAGCTTGATCGATGAGCATGAAGTTATGTTCTAATTCCTGAATTTTCACTTTCTTCTGTTTGTGTTTCTGTAGATGACCGCGTTCAGGTTCTGCGTAATAATAATCGATCTTACACCATTAAAAAAATACGCCTAGAAATACAGCAACGTCGTGGTAGCGAATTCGCAATGACTTTCAAAAACATAAGAAGTCCTAAAGTAGAGTTATGAGTCTGGCAGAAACGAATAGCATTCGGTATGGTCAATTTTGATAAAATGTTTTTATTTTATTTATTAATAGTGCATCCAATTATATTATTTGAAAGTTTTCTATCAAATTCATCATCATAATAATAAATAGTGAATTTTATTGAACTTGTTTTCTTCCCTGACAGAAATAGTAACTGCACGACAAAATTAGATTCACATTCGATTCAATTCATCCCACCACATATATTCTAAAGCGTCTTTCTGCGGAGCAAGTCTGTATTATTTATGGGAATATAGGATAGATCTTCTCGGCTAGAATTTGTCGGTGGCTCTTAGATCGCAAGCGATCTATTAAACTGCCATGCTAACTTTGTCCTGTTATCCATCACATTTTTTGAATTAATTACACATTATTAAAGTCCAAGTAAGAAATGCTGGATGGGGTCTGGAATTGGCTTTAACTTAATTTTCCACAATTTTAAAAGTTAATTTGTTCCCACTATTCCTAATCACTCGTATCATTTGAACAGCATTAGACTCCAGCTATGAGAGTTAATGCCTTCGCAATAGTTCTCGTAAAGCTTATTTCTATCTGCTATTTTTTTCTTTAAAGTCGTGAAAACAACAAAAACCCAAAGCCTATATATATATATTTGAATTCTAATATCTACTGAATGTAACAGTATACATTTTCGTTTTCTCCAAAAAAATGAATTTAATGAACATTTACTTGAATTGAATAAATCGGATTAACCGAGTGCAATGGATTAGTTTTCACTGTTTAAGACTTTGAGGTATTAACAATGATTTCTTTTATCGTCGTGGTAAATATGTGTTTCGATAGTATTACTCAATAGTTGTGCAACAGTAGGCTGTTGATCTGCTGATATTTTGTTGGTTTTCTGTATACGATTCTTCTGATTACAGGGTCTCTCTTTGTTATGGATTACATTTAAAAGCTCGAGAAAAGACTTCACTTATGTTCTGTCGAAAAAAAAGCTTTTCCGCAATGTTTTCTCAACATTTTGTAATAATATTTTGTAGTGAAGACTGTAACCCCCAAAGCGTATTTTCTATTTTATACAGGGTGTTTCACTCGCTATCGAACCCTGATTTTCTCTTATAATTTTCAAATTACTAGAAGTAATGCAGAGAAATTTGGCACGGACATAACTGGTTTAGGGGAAGCATGATTACGGAAGGACACAAGTGGTGGCGCTACTGTCTTGACCGATTGTCGCGGTTACGCGAAGAGACGGCCCATTGCCGTCATTTGTTTGTTTTCGCTGTCCTCGGCATTTGTTATTGAAATATTCCATGAGTTTGTGAATCAGTTGGATGACGAGGAACTCCCTACTGACTATTATTTTCAGCAGGATGGGGCCACTTGCCGCACCTTCAATATCAGCAAGGCTGAAATTGTTTCTTTCTTTGAACATCGTGGTCATTTCTAAGAGACTTTGGCCACCAAGGTCGCCTGACCCTTATCCCACCACATTTCTTTCTATGGGCATGCTGAAAGGGAAAGTCTATCACAACGAGTCATGGACTCTCGTAGAACTGCAAGAAAACATTCTGCGGACAACTGAGGCTATGACTCTCGATGTGTTGGTGAATACCTTCCGTAACAAGGAGAGGCGTGTGAAGGCATGCCTTGATGCTAACGGCGACCGCTTTCAACACTTCCTATGAAATCATCGTGCTTCTCCTAAGCCAAGGTATGTCCTTGTCAAATTTCTCTGCAATATGTCCATTAGTTTGAAAATTATAAGGGAAATCAGGGTTCGATAGAGAGTGAAACACCCTGTAATTAAAAATCACGAGTTGGAAAGAGCCAAAGATTAAAAAGCCCCTATATCTTGATGTAGTAGTTGGGATATTTTATTCTATGTATATCCTCAGAGTTCTAAAAAACAAAAGATAACGAAAGTTTTCCCAAATTTTAATATTTCAAAGTTGTTACTTTTCTAAAGTACTTCCATTATTGAATAATTGCTTGAGGAGATAGCAAAGAGTCAAAACTGTTTTCTCAGTTTTTCAAAGTTCATGAAACTCTTCTAGCCATTAATAATAATTACTATAAGTGATCTGTCTTTCAATCCTTATTCTCTCATCATTTTCAATTTCTGAATCGATCGATTAAGTCTTCATTTCATCAAAAGAAAGACTGATTTCGTCGATGGACTAAACTCCCTCACAATTAATAAGAAATGCTTTTCTTCCCAATTTAGTCAAACCTTTTTTTTTTATTAAAAAGTTTTTCATCAAAGTGTCTAAGTGATTAAAAGCTTTCGTAATCAATAACATTTATTTTAATTTATGAAGATAGTATATAGAAAAAACATATTCTGACAAATTCGATTATTTTTTTTTAGAGTTATTTTTAAGGTTTTATAATTTTTTTATTTATGATATCATTCATGATAATATTCTGTTAGTTTTGAAAATTTTAGTTTCATCGGAATATAATTATCTCAAATACTAGCTCAATATTTTTTAACTAGCTTAACGTTCAATAATTACTATAATAAAAAGTTACTTTGGTTCATTTTCGTAGTCTGAAATTCTCGTGAGAATTAAGATTTTTTTGTTTTACATCGTTGAAAATTTAACAACGTTTTTTTACATCGTTTTCATGTTGAAGTTAAAAATGCAGCATAATATTTTGCTGCATTTATAACTTCAAATTATTTATATAAGTAAAGTGGATACCTGCTCATCAAAACTCTTACTCCAATATGGAATTGTTCCAACTTTGCTGCTATAATAGTCTTCATCTTTTCGGCCTATATGTTACATATTCTGATCGTATATTTCCTAACATTAACTTTTCTTATTTTTTGTTATATTTTTTAAATTCTATAATCTTAGTGAGCTTCTGCCCATGACACGAGTAATTCTCGAAACGTGAGTATCAGTTTAAAAAGGAATAAGGAAATTTACCGAAAATTTGCGATATGTATTATTTATTATTTTAATAAATAATTTGAAGAAATTTGTGTGATGGATTCTAATAAATTAAAATGAAGAGTAGTGAACTAAGAACGAAGGGTATAACTATATGGAAATAATTGCCAGCATTAGAAGAAAGTAATATATTAATGCGCACAAAAAAAAAAACATTCCCATATTTTCAGCATTTCTTGTTTTGTTTGTTTATATTGGCCACAAGATGACCACTATATCACCAACAGCTCAATTATATAAATTTATATAAGTTAGTAGTTTAATAATAGATAAATTTAAACTGCATGACCATCATTTACAAGGAAAAATAAACATAAAAACGCATCTTTAATGTTGTGTGTGTTTTTTAGTTTCTTTTCCCTTTTTTACTTTTAATGTAACTTTTATTAAACATTAAAAGTATTAAGTGTACTGACTTTTATTAAAGTGTAACTGGATAGTTCCTTAAATTCATTCTAAAAAGAAAACAAATAAACAACGCGAATCTGTGCCTTGCGAAACGGAGAAAAGAAATATGGTACTTGATGAAAGTAATGTATTACTAATCACACAGCACTTCTTCATTTGCACTTGTGGTCTTTTTCTGTTGTACTTTTTTGTTAAGATTTTCTTTTAGGATTTCTCTGAAATTTTCTGTAAATACAATACAGAAAATCAATAGGAACGTCTACATTTGAAATAGTTTTTCAGAATCGGATTTGAAAAGTTAGTTGTATGTTACGAGGAAATCTCTCCATAAAAGATTTAGCATGTTTTATCTGACTGGGTCCTTTGGGCTTTTTAAGTCTCAAAGCCAATAAACTTCCTGAGTTGGTTTTTACAACAGAAAGCTTTTATAGATTTTTGCAAATCGGCAGATGCAGAAAGAGGCAATGCCGTTTGTGGATTTCTGTCTCTTTTCTAAAAATTTCTTACTTATTAATATTTTATTACAGAATTATTGCTTTAGTTGTGAATCAGATTGACTGGTTGATGTTATTGAGTCCACAGGATTAAAGTAACCGTGACATTGGAACCACACAAGGGGATAATCTGTTTTATTACATTTTCAAGGGTTTACAAGCAGCTTAACAAAAATTCATCATCCGAAGTTAAAGTATGCTTTCATACGAACTCATTTATAGAATGTTAAATCCTCAAACCAAAAAAAGAAAATGCAGAATTCTTTACGCGAGAAATAGGCCGCTAATAAATAGAATTTAAGAATGAAAATAAAGTTGACGTGCAGGATAAAGTTTATAAATTGTCCATAGATTGAAAGCACGAACATTGAAAACAAATAAATAAAAAATAAATAAATCTGTGGACAATTTATAGGCAATTTAAGAATTTTAGCTTTTGGGAAAAACAGAAGTATTATAAATGACCTCGTCTGAATTTGCTATTATTTTATTGGGTAGATATTATTACAAAGCTAACATATGAAACCTAGACATAATAAAAGACTCACACTCTTTATTCCTTAAATATTGTGATATTTTTTATTGCAGAAACCAACATTTCGAATTCCAGTAAATAACATCATTGACAAATTTGTTAGCAACACAAATATCATTAGCGACAAGCGAAATACTTATTAAATTATTAGCGCCAATACTTTATTTTCATTCATATAAAATCGATTTCTGTAATTGCGATGCAACGTAACTTTTAGGAACGTAACTTTTTATTCAAGTTTATCATGCGAAAAATTTTATCATAATTACATGTTGCATGGTAAGATGATGCTTCGGTATTGCTTCGATTTGCTTTGATTTCCGATGATGCAAAAAAGCAATGTGTGCTTATGCCCCTCCCGGTTACAAACTATTCTTTGTCATGAAATGCAAAACTTGGCTTAAATTTATGGATAAGAGACGATTTGTATTCATAAACTTTTCTGAGTCGCTCTCTAGAAGAAATCTGCAAGTGACAAAAAAATTCCCATACGAAAGCACTAACATGTAAAATAGATCTATCGATCTTGACGAATTACTTTCCATGTTGGTTAATCTACTGTCAACTGCCCCGTGCTTTAATGTGATTCAAATTAATTGGATTTAGGTAACTTAAGTATTTTTGGATTTAAATAACTTTTCAGTACAAAAATTTGAAGATTTTACTGTTTGTAATCAGAAGTGAATTGCAATTTTCAAATATACTGAAGACTTTATTATTAGTATTATTTCTAATTCATGCTTTTGTTTGAATGTTTTTTTCCCATTTTTTTAATAATTAGAAATTACGTTAAAATAGCCAAATTTATATTTAAAGAAAAACGAAAACAAAACACTTAAAGAATAGAGCAATTTTATCTCATACTCGAACTGCGCCGTTTTGTAGTTCTAAGTAGTAACACCAGATGCCGCCTCTCTGATTCTTTTGCTACAAAACTTCGAAACACTGAGAGATGTAGCAGGTGGTGAAATCCTCAGAGTATTTATTACATAAGAAGGACAGATACTGCTGGGCATTCACTGGTGAAACAATAGCATTGGACGTATCATCAAAGACCAATCTTGGCATTGAATGACTGAAATGAACGCGAACAGGAACACTTCCGTCACTTAGATTTCTCAGATGTGGAGCTTCGTGTGAAACAATACGCATCCAAAAGCACAAGCGGTGTGTAAATAAAAATGCAGTTACAGAATAAGAAGAAGGCAGATAGCAAAGGGTCACTCGTAAATACGGTCATTCTAAAGTTCTTTTTTGGTCATCTGCGGTACTTTGAAAGATTTAATGATGGTGCTACGATAATCTTGAACAACTTGCCTGAACAACTGAATTATTTAACTGTCTTTTATATGAAAATCGTATATAAATTTCAGCCCTTTAAAGGGCAGATGAATATTGAATATTTAGATGAAACATGCAATTTTTTTTTATAAATTAATGTAAAATATTTATTTGAAACATTCAGTTAAAGTTAGCTTATTAAAAATTAAAAGAAAAAAAGACAATAATAAAACAAAATATTAAAAGAAAATGAAATTTTAATCAAAATGTAACAGTAAAATAGTAATTAAAAAAATACATAAATAAAGCTTTCTAAAATTTAGAATTTAAGAAAAAATAAAAATACTAAATTTTATTTTGCTTCACTTATAATTTTTTGATGTTTTTTGTTTCTTTTTGATTATATCGAAATGAAAACTTCAATGGATACTGTGATTAAGTCTCTCTAAGTTTACGACACGTTTACAAACATAGATAGTAATATTCAGTATAATTATTATTTACACCAAAAGACGAGATATTGAGAGATTAGTTTAATTTAATCACGGAAAAGACTATAATTAAGAAACTTGACTTCATTCCCTCCCATTCAAAAGAAGAAATGAAGATAAAGTTTGGATTTTAATTTCATAGAATAACGTCAATAAGTAAAGCCAGAGTTTCTAAAAATAGAAAATGATACCAAGCGAATTTCTTTTACGCGTGACAAAGATTTTTTCAGAAAGCTCAATGTTTTTTTGGAGAATCTGTACCGAGTTTTTAGGCTTCTGATAGGAAGCCTACTAATCCCGGTTTGTCCGTCTGTCTGTGGACAAGTATCATTAAAATCTCATTAAATTATCATTAAGCACAACAATCACAACAATCGCTACAAATTGCGTGTTTTGCATTCGCAACAATCACATCTACAATACAGCTCAGCAACAATCACCATAATCACAACAATTGCGTCTTTGGCAATTCGCATTTATAATAATAAGAAAATTAAAGGAATAATGCAACAGAAATGACGTATCAGAAGCCGTTGCGAAGCATTGTGATTGGTTTACTAATTCCTACCTTGTTTATAACTGTAATGAGGTTTATTAAATATTTAATATCAAACAGACTAAATACTGCAAGTAGGCTAATGGACCAACTGCTATCAGAAATGTTGGGTAAGGTTAGATCTCGTAAAAAATAACGTACAAAAGAATAGTATCCATGCCATTGGTCGACAGGAGATGAGTGAAAGAGAAGAGGGTGGAGGCCAAAATAAATAATAGTAACTTGTGCTTGTGTTTTAAATTACATATAAGCAAAACCAAATCTTAGGGAAATCCATTGGCCATTTCAATATGTTACACATACAAACAGATCAGGTGGACAAAAGCAGCAAACGAAGATGAAAAATATTAAAAGCTCAGTCAATAAAATCAATTAAAGGAAATAATTCAGTAATAGTTTTAAATAATATTAAATTACAATAATAAAAAAACCACTCTATTAACTTACATCCATGTGTTAAACTTACTTTTATCAGCTTCGAATTGGAACTATTTTGTTTTAGTTCTTTATTTGTTGTTCAATTTTATCTATTGTTTACTACTAATATTCTTAGGCACGTTAAATTTTGCAATTATCTTAATATTATACTTTTTCAAATTTCGGTTTACGTTACTAAATCCTTAAGCAGTTCTCAAAAATAATTGACTTTAATTAGTGAAGATGTGATAAAGTTACACGAAACTTCAATTCGGTTAAACTTCACACACATTAAATAAAAATCTTGTCAAAACCGAAGCGCCTTTGTAAAGAAAATATTTCTTATCATGTTTCTCGTTTACTTGACTGAGATTAAAAGATTAGTTAATTTATTGTTAATCCTTATTGCTCTTTCTCTAAATTCCCATTTACTAGTAATGTCATGTCTCCATATTCCTAACGATTTCTATAGAAATGCTCATTGGAACTGAAGTTTTTTTTTTGGTTTTTAACTGCAGAGGAAAGGTGCCTAATAAGAGACACTTTTTGAAATGCGTTTTTGAAAAGCTAAAAATAAAAATTATTTTATTTTTATAATTCAATAAGAACCATACATCATTAAAGTTTACAAAACATTTACCTAATTTGGAATAATAAACAAACAAGTACATATAGTTATGAAAAGTTTACAAATGAGTCGAATACCAGGAATGAAGTTAAAGTTTCCTAATAAGGGATAATGTGGGCCAGGTAGCCGAGTGGGTAAGGGCGCTTGACTGCGGGTTGGATGTAGCGGTTCGATTCCCAGCCTCGGTGGAGGATGGGAATTTTTCCACGCTTCTTTCTCCTCCAAAAGGGGCCCTAGGGTCTACCCAGCCCTCTATAGAATGGGTACCGGGTTTCTTTCCCGGGAGTTAATGGTGGGCGAGCGACGGGCCGACCCCCCGTCCTCAACTTTGTCCCGTAGGTTCTGAACACTGGAGCCTACCCTCTAGTTGCATTGCGCGGTCCTCTGGGCCTGATCGCAACTTTAACTTAATAAGGGATAATAAACAAAAATTGTTGTCCCATTTGTATTTCTCTGAACAACTAACCATATCTTCCTACTCGTAGATCTAATTATATTCGATTTTTCTACATTGAGGACACACAAAATTGTCTTCTTCAGCACCACAATCTTCATGAGCCCAGCGATAACATTTAGGGCACTGTGCTCATTTTTCTCCAAGTTTGTCGTCAGAGAAACAACCAGTGCAGAAGAGACATTCTATGTCGTTATCAGTGTCATATCGGAATCACCATCCTCATCAAGATGAACATCAGAATCAGTCACTCGATGATTCTTCTATTTTTCTGTTTGAGGATTTTCCGTTTTTCTTCCCGAATACCTTTTTGGCTTCTTTCTTCTTAGCTTCAGCTGATGATTTCTTTTCTTTCGATTGTTGTTATCGTTTTTTATAAGGGGAAGATGTTATCAACTCAGCAAAACCCAATCGTGATGTTCCCTGAACGGTCAAATCTCCATAAGGCTTTGTAATCTGAGGAAGTGGTCTGATGTGTTTAGGGCTGATAGCTTCACCAACCCCACTACGACTAGGTTCATTTCCATTTTCGCCATTGCTTGTTTGAGGAGAGCCAACTTGTCTATGAATTGAAAATATGCGACAGCTATCGCAATTTGGACCCCCATGATATCGCGTATTAGGAGCTAGCCATCTTGCACAAATAATCACAGCTCATGGTCACCACATTCGTTTGAAAATGAAACCAATTATCAATAATTATAAGTAATTTTATAATAAATGACAACAATAAAATAGAACTGCAATAGCCACTCACCTTTAAGAACAAATATCTATTTAGCATCAACACCCCAAAACCTTGAAAAAGAATTATTTTAACAACAACCTCTCTGCGCTCCGTCCAACTCGGTAATGGCGTCGTTGTCGTTGCTGTAGTCCTTGAACCCACAGAAAACTGTTTAAGAAATTTTTCAGCAGAGTTCACCACCTACAGCGGCCGTAAACATGGTATCTCATATTAGGAACCATCTCATATTAGGCACCTTTCCTCTACGTATTTCAGATTTGCTATCATATCATCATTTGATCTTAATAAGCAGCAGATCTTGTGCTTCGGGCATTGAGGTTTGAAAATCAAGATTCGTCTGTGCTAAGGCGTAGAAAATGTACTGAAGTGCATCGTATTTTTCTCGAATAATCCCAGCTGTTAAATAATTCTTTGCCCCCCATTTTTGAGAAGTATTAAACATTAAACTTTTTCTTACGCTTGACTATAACTATGTATATATAAAAAAGTACTTGGTATTATAAATAAAAGTTCATCATTCCCATAGAAAAAGTATTTTTTTGTTTTGAAGACTTTTGTTTTTTCAAAACTTTTCATTAAAATCTAAAATATTGAGGACCCACTGATCAAAATGCAGCTAAGAGAAGGCTCACATTTGTGCAAAACTGGCGTATTCAAAAATTCAAGCTTCATAATTAGTGTGTAAGATACAAAAGTGAACAATGGAGTAGTGGAATTATCGGTAACACCTTTGAGTCTTATAATATACCTAATGAATAAACAACAGTCAAAAAGTTCTGACTAAAATCTGTTTCTGTGTGAAAAATGTGCATGATGTTTTCAAGAAAATACGGTAATTCAGTTTAAGAATTATTAAAGGATGTCGAATAAGTACAACTTAAAAAACTTCGTGCTATACCAGAATTTTGAACCACAAGCACTGTTTGGTAAATAGACGCGCGACTTGTAGCTCTTCAGATTTTAATACTTAAAATTTATTGGTGTGTAAGTAGAATTCGATACTGATTAAGAAACGGCTTGTTTGGAAAACCAAAGCAATTAAAAAGAAAGTAAGGCTATTGCTGAAGTATCTAGCGTAAGCTTATTCGTTTGATTTGCTTCTGGGCTTAATGATTGTCCAGGTACAGTCAGTTTAAGGTTGTCACTGGAATCGGCGCTATTGCTTGGCTCTGTGTGTGTTGATTTGCCGTGGTGATGGAAAGGCGCAGTGTGTTCGAGTCACTATTTAATTACCGACTACCATGATAGAGGGAGTGCAATAGCGCGTAAGCCACTTCCGGTCGTTATGCCAACATCCGGTGGTTGTTATGTTGGCAATTGGTGGTAGAGATGTAATGAGGACGGCGACCTCCTTGTGCCAATGATGAAATGCCCGTTCGAAATGGGTTGGCGATGAGGGTGTTAATTATAATAATAACGTGGGAGAGAAGACGATTAAGAGGACGACGAAGAGTCTCTGTTTATTAATGAGAACGCGGGTTATCGACAAAAACAGCAACTCTTCCTGTATCCATGAGTCAAAAGCTTTTTTTATCATATGTCAATTATAATTAGTGATAATATTGTATTAGACTGCTATTAGAAAACACTTTTTTTTTTTTATTATTTCCTCAATGATTTATTTTTAACATAAGAATAAAATACGTAACACAGTATAAATATTTATTTTAATTTTTTTTTTACTTAAACTATTTAGCTGCATTCTAGCATTACTCAGTTAGTAGAAAAAATATATAATAGGACATCATAAATCGATAATTCAGATCAGAAATAATCCAAAAGAATTTTACGTGAAATCGACGTTATTTTCATTGCTGCAGTGTTTAGACCTATGTATAAGGAACATTTAGACCATACCTCAAAGAACAGGGCAAAACGGTGCTCTTTGAGATATGGTCGGTAACAATCTTACTTTTGTGTTTTTTTGTTTTCAGTGTTTTTTTGTTTTCATTCTTTGTATGTCTTTTTGTTTGTTTGTTTGTTCGTTTTGGTTATTGGCAATATCCTATGCCTTGATTTTGTTAGTTTTTTTTTTTTTTTTTAAAAAGTTTGCTATCTAATCGGGTCCTAATGTATTCGAGACATTAATTAACCTAATGTCTTCCTCAATGATTTATTCATTTGGGACAAATGTCATAACTTAGCCTTTTTTTTTATCTTACTGATATTCTGTAAAATCTTAATTTCTGCGATAAACCATCGCATACTACAGTATTTAAAGATATTAGACTATATTGATTTCCAGTGTAGTCTAGTTCTTATCTTAGGCAAGGTGTTCTCTTGGAAGTTCTTGTCATATAACATTCAAAAATTATTAAAATGTATTGATAGAGACTTAATATTCCTAATAATGTACTTAGGAGATATGTTTCAATTATATTTGCAGCTAGACGAAATAGCTAAGGTTCTTGGTCGAATAGTATTCCTAGCTACTATTAAGATAGCAGGGGTACCTTGTGCTACTAAATAAAGGAATATATGGTTAGTACTAAGAATTCAACTACAAGTTATAAATGAAATTCAGATTGGTAGAGCTAATGAAAAATAGTCAATGGAACCATTCTTTCAAGTAAAAGATAGAGAGAAAAGACTAATTATAGAGACTCTAATTATAAACAATTTTAAATGTATAAATAAAGCAAAAAGTTTTGCAAATAAATAAATAGATAGAAAGTTTTAAAAAGGTTTTAAAAAATAAGGCGAAGTTTACATAAAATGCTTTTTTACATAAAATATTAAAGCTTCTCATTGTTGTTCCAACAAAGTAAACATGTCAAAAGGTATGTCAATTGTCTTAAAACAAAATAAGCAGATCAAAGTATATGTAAATTGTTGTTAAAATTATTGTAAGCTTTTTGAATCTACGTATTATTAATTTTTTAGAAGAGACTTGAGAAAGTCAAGACAAATGTTGTATATGAATGAATAAATCAAAAGAGATGTAATGAATTTAAATCAATGTTTTCTTCTTGTCAAGACAAAAGATAACCTTCCTAGAATATTTATTAGAATTAAAAAGAGTAAAGAAATGAAGATTAATAATTGAACTAAGTAATTTGTTTGGTAGATGAAATTAAGCATTTTCATCCACACATTGGATAGTTTACATTTGTGTGTATTGCAGTTTTTTTGTTGAGTAGATTTCTTATTAATAAATAAGTGGGTGATAAGTCGTTCAACATTAATCGAAGAAAAACTCCTATCAATAGATAAACTAATTAGATTTCTCATTCTACGAAACTAATGATTTCAAAAGCAATTGCCAATAAAAGAAATTTTCAGAAGAAAAAGTATTAAATTACTATTTTTATCAACAGTTTCTCCTGATTTTGTGATTGCGGAAATCCCATAGAATCCGCGAGCTTAATGAAAACCAGGAAGAATTAACATAGTAAACATTCATTAAACAAACCACGTTGATTAACTATTAACGAAAATCAACCTCATTAATTAGTAATAATTTTGCAATTATTTTTGAATAATTGAACTCGAAACGAGATCAACTGCTGCAAACATATTAGTTTTCTTAATTTGTTTTCAATAAACTAACTTCACTGACACAGTCAAAAGCTGTAATTTCGTATGAAAAACGAATAAACGAATGGCCTAAATTAATTTCAAAGAGACTGGTGTTTGGGATCTCTGTTTCATTCTGATTTAACTCTGATTAGGCAAAGATTCTGCAGGAACGATTTGTAATTTTTTTTAATTCTAATCCCTTGGTAATTTCGAAAAAGGGACAAATTATAACACTGAAGGAGAATTCAGGTATTTTAGCTGCATTAGTAAGGATAGATCTTTATCTATTGTCATATTACTTCGAAGTTTAGTAATATGTAGTCTTTTTAGCGGCCCCTAGGTTACAGCTTGCCTGTAAAACATAGGGAACCGTTATTGGTATTATGCTTGCTGGATGTCACAATCTGTCACACTCTGTAGTGGCCAAACGGTTAGAGATATTAGAATGAAACCTTCACCATTGTGTTCAGCATCAAAAAGTAGGTGACCACCTCCAAAAAAAATCAGACCTCTAGGACCACTTCTTTACCGGAAGTTGTGGAGTCAAAGTAGTCGCATCAGATAAAATTTTTTTTATAAAATTGTGCATATTATGGGGCCGTGACACTATCTAAAAGCATTAATTATCTTTTTTTTGTGTGCATTATGAAAGAGCAGCCAACCAATAACAAGAACGCGAAGTCAATTGATTTTACATTTCTTTCTGTATAACAATCATCATAAAGTATGGTTTACATAGAATACGTTTGTTTCTATCTCGAAAAACATGCTACGGTAAACGCTCTATCTCGGATACTTTTCTGAAAGATTTCATCCTCAGACTCTTAATTTATGAGAAATTACTTATCTTTACCCTTATGTTGTGTACCTTGTTCCACCATATTTAAACGGTCTTTAGGTGAAACTAGAGCCAAGGAGTTTTTCTTACTGCTGTGAGGCTCTGAAGTTAAAGGTTAGTATGTTGTTTAGACATATGCGTAACAATCAACCGTCTCATTTACAGCGACCCCGTACGAAAAGTTAACGGCTGGGAAGACCTCTTCAGATTTCTGTCCGCCCTTCGGTCCATCTCCACCTGTACAGCCCAAACTAAGACCCCCCCCCCCCCCAATGTTCGAGATTTTTGGCATTACATGGATTATACCCCCTCTAAAAACTCCCGAACGAAAGGTCGAATCGACCAAAGGACTTCACTATCGTGTTCAGAGGCCCAAACAATGGTGTTTTTCGAATATGTTAGGGTCAACGCTTCCCCCTCTCCCCACCTCAATGTTAGAGTTATTTGGCATTGTTTTCATTGCATTTCCTCTATTAGCTTAAATGTTTGAAATGCAACTATTTGATTTCAGTTGTCAGCTATGCTTGATGCTTAAGGTCTCGGACTTATATATTGAGGGTTGCTGGTTCGAATCCGGGTATCTCCTTTTTTTTTTCTCTTAATTTTTCTCATTTGTCCCCATAATTTTTTTTTTGCTTTTCTTATTTTCCTACCTTTTTTTAAATTTTTTTCCTAACTTTTTATGTAATGTACTTCCTTTTTTTATTATTATTTTTAATTTTTTTTATATTATTATGGGTCGCCCTTAAAGTTAGGCTTTAACAAAAAATTATATTCACTTGTTTAGAATATTCAAGTTCAAAAACTATCCAACTGTAAACTTTGAAAATATCACAAGAGATAGCCTCTCCCAATCCGAAAAAAAAAAATCATGCTACTAGATTAAAGGGGAAAAAAAAACCTCTTTTCCAATTTTTATTATCTAATGTTAGTCCTCTATTTATGCTGGAAACTGTTTCTTTAATCAAAGAGCCTGGCGTTTTTTTTTTATTTTGGTCTATTGGTACACAAAAATAAAAAGTTAATATTGGCTTGCAACTTCAAATGTGGAAGCTGTGGTGGACGTTTGAAACACCACAAGCAAATCGGAGACCAAAAGCTTAGTGGTTTTATTCGTCATAAAAGCTCGGGGCGTGTTGCATGTTGGCTGGCCATCTTGAACGGCGGTTCTCTGCATGTCGAACTGACAGCGCCGACCACTGAGTCGGTTCATAAACATCGGCACATCTTTGGGTTGTTTCCCAAGAGGCGACAGTGGGACGGCAGAATTCTGTTTGTTTTTTGGAAAAGATCCAAAAACCCTGTTCTTGTTTTGAGCTTACAATATTATTCCTATAACGATTGAAGGGGTTTAAATGAAAATCCTATTTTCGTGAGGATGTACGGTTATTAAGAAATTATAATTGAAGATTATAATTAACAAGCCGAAATGAATTTAACCATGAAATGAACCTTTAAAAATCAATGAATACACCAATAATAAGATGTATTATTCACAGTTTAAAAACTAATCAAATGGAAGTGAAGGATGTAACTGATAAAAAAACAGAGCAAAATGAATTCAACAATTGAAAATATTAAAATTGACAAGTAAAAATTTAACGTACCGTTATGATGAAGATAAAAAAGCCAACAATTACGGCACAAATTCAAGGTAATAGTTCAAAAAAAAAAATATTTAAAAATGAAAATAACAATGAAGGATAATAACAATGAGGATTTTATTGTATTTAAATTGTTATTTTCATTTTTAAATATTTTTTTTTTCGAACTTTTACCTTGAATTTGTGCCGTAATAGTTGGCTTTTTTATATTAAAATTGAGTTGATGTCAATTTTAATATTTTCAATTAATTTGATGTCTCTCAAATTTTTCAGTCAAAAAAACCACATTTCGACACTGAAATCTGCAAAGACTTAGCCAAGAACAATAAAGTATAATATCAGTAAAAAAAAAATAGTCAAACTGTACGATTAGACAATCTATCTAAAGAAATTGTAGTAAATACACACCTACTTACCAATCTATGAAGAAATTTCTTGTGAATTTTCAAAAGAATCCAACTTAATGAAAAATAAATTAATAATTCTACAAAAATGACAAACAAAATTTCTCTAAAGAATTATAATCCCAGTTGAAAGTAATATCTTCAAAACATTATAACTTTGCTAATGCTATGACATTATAACTTAGAAATAAATAAAATCTTAAAAATCAAAGATGCAAAGAATCTCTCATACTTTTCCAGATTTGTCTGTCTGTATGTAACGCAACGCACTCCTCCTGTGTTTAACGGAGGAGAGCTGCCCTATAAATCTCACCTCTACGACAGGGCAGATGTATCTGTGTGTACCCGCATTCTCAATCGTGGGAAGTATTTTGAGCGAGGCTGTATTTTCTCTTGGTCAGCTTTATATTGCATTGCCACGTTCACGAAACAGAGACATCGAAGTAGTCATCAAAAAAAAAAAAAAAAAAAAAAAAAAAAATCCGACGGTCAGTCATTTGTTAAATGATGATCGAATTTTCACTCGCAATGTGAGTTATAATCAAAACTTCCAATAAACAAATTCATTTATGTCCCTAGCAATGCATTCATTTTAATTTTCTATTGTCCATTTTTTTTGACGGGCAAATATTTTGTCTAAACTAATGATCTATTACATTGTTATCCCATCATTGTTGAACGGGCGTAAATGCTAGTTAGATAACATTTATGATAAAGTAAAAGTTTACTAAATAATAACACGACATTGTTCTTTATTTGAAAATTAATAAAACGTATTCAATACAATAAATATTTTTGCGAGTGCTTAAAGTAGTAGCTCCAAAATTCATTATAAAACTTTAATTGATTCGCGGTGAAATGAGGAAAATAACTGTAATGTAATTTAGCTTTATATTAGGTTGAAGTTTTATTTAATTTTTTAAAGTTTTATATCGTAATTTGTGTATTACAGAAAAAAAAATACAGTTGACTCGCGATAATCCGACATCTGACAGTCCGATACTCTCGGTAGTCCGACGCTGCGCTGGTTGGTTCGAAAACCCGACCCGATTGAGGTGGTCACGGAAGTGAATTGCACAATCACTTGCGATGAAGTTATGTCGGCTGCAAACACTTTGATACGTTGGGGTGAGGAGAGGGAACTCGACTACGAGAACATTTTAATGTTAAAAGATATTCAAGAAAAGCCATGACAGACTCTTTACGTAAGAAGAAACAAAAAACGATTACAGATTTTTTTTTAAGCCGTAAATACATAGGTACGTATTTTTATTTTTTTATTTTAAGACATAAAATTATATTTTACATTATGTACTGTAATTTTATTTTTTTAAGACATGAATACAGTAATAAATTAGCATTACGTACATACGTATTCATTTGTTTAAAACTATGCCTAATGAGTTTTTTTGTTTTAATATCCTCAATGGCCGTAAAATATGTACTCAATATGTATTATAATAATATACATACTGTAGTACATACAATACTGTATACACATAACTTAAATTTTCTTGCCTTAGAAGTCAAAATTCAGTTTTAAAAAATCAACCTTGGTAATCCGAAATTTTTGATAATCCGACACCCTCTCGGTCTTGTAACATTCGAATTATCGCGAGTCAACTGTATATATTATTCCTCCTGCGGTTTCTTAGTTTCTTAGTAAGATTCGTGAATTCCAGAAGCCTGAAAACCTCTGGCTTAAACCTTAAATATTTTGAAAATATCCCTAATTTAATATTCAAATCCTTAACGTCATACAAAAATTAGATTATTCCTGGAAATAAAGGTTAGTAAATCCGAGACAAAAGATCCACATAGACCTACCTTTGGGTACTGTAACTTTTAATACTTCTACTAATTATAATTGTCTTGAGATAAATATTAGAATAAATAACATAAACAAAGATAACGCTTAAATCTTTACAGTTTAAATAACTTAACTAACTTTTTCTAAAATATTTCAATTAAAATTCATAGAAATTTAATTCCCTTTTCTTTTAATACAGCGATTTATTATTAATATTAAAAGAGGAAAAATAAGAGGAAATATTTAAATTTTAGGCCAAACGGTTAAATAATTGTAAATAAGAGGAAATATGTTATTCTTTTTTTTTAATCATTTGATTTCTGAAATCTCCATAGAATTAAGTTTTGGGGGAAAAAGCTTCACCAATAAATTCAGAAAACAAGTACGTTCCTTACATTGTATTTTTGATATAAATTGTATTTCTACTTAAGAAGATAAGTACTTGGCGATTAGTACAGGAAATTCGCTTTTTAAAGGAAGCTTTGTTTTCTTTTTATTTCGAACTTGAGTTTCCTCGAAATCGTACGTAATCCCTAATTTTAGAAAACAAATCCAGAGATTAAAATTTCGCATTTCAAATCTTCCATTTCTTTTAACTTGGTAATCCGTTTTGCTTGGTCCCTTCTCATCCTGAATAACGTTCATTATCCTTGACTTTATTTATTAAATACCAATGAATTCCAGATTTAATAAAGGAAGGAATTAATTTCGAGTTATTTTTATCAAAACTTATTCGAATCCTAATCAATCTTAAAAAGGTAGTAGCATGATACGGCGAAAATGGAAAATACGGCGAAATGGTTTTCCAAAGTTGGATAAGGAAAAGAAATATATTTCTGTTGAAGAGGTTTGGGGGAATTAAATTGTTATAGATTTTATTGGAGGATTGTCGGAGTATATTGTTAATAAAATGTGATGGATGTTTTTTAGAAATCGAAGATTGTGACAAAATTTTAAATCGGAATTAAATAAGGATGAATTGGAAGAGTATTTAAATGCTCGTAGAATGAAAGTATGGATCCTATTTATTTTATGGCTAAGTGGA
The DNA here is from genome assembly GCA_023159025.1 of Thereuonema tuberculata. NCBI lineage: Eukaryota > Metazoa > Arthropoda > Chilopoda > Scutigeromorpha > Scutigeridae > Thereuonema > Thereuonema tuberculata. Next base: position 20,859 of record JAFIDM010004320.1, read on the forward strand.
CACGAAGAGTGATAATTGGTTACACTATTGGAGAAACAAGGCTTAAGATGAACGGAAAATTGTATAAAAATAGTATTGTTAATTAGGAATTCAAGAAAAGAGATGGAGGATTTGGATTGTTCTTCTATAGTAAACTTAATATCATGATGTATATTATTAAAGAAATTGAAAATATATTTAAAACAAGGAAGAGTATAAAAAATAAATCGTCAACATAACGGGTATAGAAAAATTATTTTGGTGAAAACATTGCAAAGAGCAGATTCTTCTATTTAGAGCATGACGAAATTAGCAACGATAGCTGAGGATGCCAGCCCCATATATAAACCTTTGTAATGCTTATAAATAATATTGTTAAAAGTAAAGGATTGCAAATTGAAAAGGTTTTGGATAATTCTGGTGATAGCAAGGAAATCACCCAGATTATTAAAATTGAGTTTAGAATAGAAAAACTCAAATGTATCTGCTATAAGGCTCTTTAAGTTGGTTGAAAACAATTTGATAACGTCCAGAGAACATTCTTTAATTGGGAGGGGGATGGAAGATGTTAAGACATTGAATGAAATGTTCGCCGTTCTTCACAAAACCAAATCCGGAGTAATGGTATTTAGAAAGTAAGTTTAAGGTAAACAGAG
>JAFIDM010004321.1:0-21484 GCA_023159025.1 Thereuonema tuberculata
GTTTCAGTTTATTATTATATTCTTTAATAAATAGCTTGTATTAACATCTATTTTAAAGTTGTTTTTCCAGTTTATTATTACATTCTTTAATGTTAAATTTTAATAAAAGCAAATTTTTAGTTTAATTTTTTTGTCTGAAACAAAACTGTATGTGAAATATAGTTTTTGTTTAGTACAATTTTATAGAATAATTAGAATATAAGGAATACTGGCAAATAGATATTTCCTATTTTTTTTTTATTCTTTGTAAAACATAAGATTTATTTAGGAAACGAAACACTAGAGTACATAAAAATTTGTGGGTGATTTATTAGTAAAAATATATTTACATCAGAAATTATCATGAAATACAGAAAAGGGCGATATTACAATACTATTAAAAGAAAAAAAAATCTCAAACTGAGAAGAAAGATAAGACATTATCAAAATAAAATTACATATAAAGCAAACTGTCACACATAAATATAAGGACTTATAAAATCCTTTCAGTAAGGATTTATAATATTTACAACAATTTTCTTCAACTTAAGTTGTCTTGAAAGAAATTTACAATCAATTTTTTTTTTCATTTAACCTCTTTAACAGCAATTCTCATTGCTATACTCTTACTGCCACACTTTTTTTTATTCTTTTTTTGCTTAATTTCAAAGTTTTTCTGTTTTAAGAGAAAATAAATACGATGAACTACAAATACTTTCAGTAATTTATTATTTATGTTACAACAAATAGGGAAATAAATCATCAGTTGAATTTTGTTTAATGATTTTAACTATATCATCAACCTTATATTTTGTGTCTAAAATATCTTTTTCTAAGGTTCTAAAATAATTTTCTGCTGACAGTAAATATTGAAATACCTTTTTTGAAACAAAAATTAAACTATTTGAATTTTCTTTGAAAGCTTTCATTTTTGTAAAAAGATGCAAAGAAACACAATCACTTGTTGTGTCTGATGGTGGCCTAAGTAACAATTTACAATTTTTACAAAGAGCATATTTACTCGATACTTTATTTGCAATACAACCACTCAGGTAATAAAGAGATTGCATTTCATCTACAACTAATTGGGAAGCATTTTCTATAATTAAATCATCTACTTCGTAAACTGGATCATCAGTGATCATATTCATATCTGTTTGTTTCAGCACTGAAATTAAGTTAGTATCTCCATCACTAGCATAATTACTGTTTTTTCCACTCATAAAATACTGCTCTATCACTATTATTCTTAAAGCAGTTTTAAATTCTTTGGCTGTTGGTACAGCATTCTTGAATCTAACAACAGAAAAAAGATTTTCAATTGCATCTTGAGTAAGACGCCCCAATAAAAAAAAAATTAAATTTATAATTATTTAAGTATAAATCTTGCAGATCTAAAATTGATGTGGTTGAGAGTATCATACCCGTTTGTACAGGCTTCCAGCAGGGTTTGTTACCAATTTGGAATTTGTGGAATAACAGAATACATTTTTCCAAAATTGTAATTGCATTTTTATAATTTTCTGTTTTCTTGTGGCTAAGGGCTAAGTTCGGAGAACGAGAAGTCATTATACTGAACCACTGAGCTATTATATCAATAAACCATGCTGTGGTTAATGCCTCTTTACTAAGGCGTCCTTCTTTAACATAATATCTCATGGCTATGGCTGTAGCCTGCTGTACTAAAGCACATGCTGGCCCAACTTTCATCTTATCATAATGATTCAATTCTAATAGTGTATGATTCAGCTTAGGAGCCAGTCGCAATTCATTTTCACAATCTAAAGTAATTGTTTGTTTAATATAATCTACAGAAACTTGAGCAGATGGTAAACCATGCTGTTCTACAATATCAAGTGGTAAGATTATTTGCTTACATGAAACTAAGTGATTTCTGATGTTTTTAAAAATATGAGGCGGATCGGCAATAAAAAACAGTTTCCTTTCAGAATCACAGGGATGAGTACAATAATTTCTAGTTTTTGAATATTTTCCAGCCAAAATACCAAACTCACGCCAAACACCTTGATTTCCTCCCCCCATATCTGAAACTAATACATTAATAATCAACCCTAAAGATTCATATTTCTTAATATCAAGAAGTAGCAACTTTAAAGTTTTTGGACACCAGGAATTACTTGAAAAGTGATAGCCTATAACTTGTTTCCATCTTGTTGATAAACCACATATCATAAATACTAGGGCATGATTTGCTAAGGTTCCTACATTCCCTCCTGCTGTAGGGATTGTAGATTTTCCTACAATATATCCTGTTGAAATATCAAGATTAATTCCTTCTGATAGTGCCATTTCATCCATCATGATGACAGCATGTCTTTCAATAGGCTCCATTGTTCTAATTTTTATTTCCATCAGTTTCAAAACTTCTTCACTTACTCCTGAGGTAAGGTTCAGGCCTTCAATACGACGTTGTAAAGTTCGCTCAGAAGGTAAAGGATAGCCCATATTTTTCAAAAATTCATATCCTTTGCTTCCACATGCTAAGCGTATAGCTAGCGATTTCTGAATTGTTTCATTTGACCAATTGTGTACCATTCCATTTGATAAATATTTTACCTGATCATCATTAAACATTTTCTCAAACATCCCCTTTAAATTTTCGTTCTCTTTTTCTAATTTAAAAATGTTTTTCTGTGCCAAATTTAATTTTCTTTTAAGTGTATTCATTTCATCAAATTCAATACATAGAACATCATTTACTGAAGGCGTACTGCTACAGTCTTGAATGACACTGCAATTAGTGGCTGTTTCACTGTCATCAAGAATCACTGAAGAATCAAGATTGGAAATCTCACCTGAAAACAAAATATATTATCATAAAAAAAAACAACTAAATGTATAATTTTGTTTAAGAAGTTTAAATAATTGCGATAATTTTTAGTATATTTATATAAACTGAAACATCAGTGTTTCCTTTATAATATTACTCTTTACTTTAGTTACAATCTGTTCTACAATATAATTATTGTTCCTTTCACCAGAGCACATTGAAAGACTACTATATTTTTTTTATTTTTTTTAATGTTTGCCAGTCCTACTAGATATTGAAAAATAAAGAATACCTGTAATATAGATGCTGATACATTAATATATTTCTGCATATTTTTTTTCATGGATTCTAGACATTAGCATTTCAAGTTTACAAAATCTATCGCTTAATAATATACTGAAAGTTTAATATTATTGTTATAAAATTATTAATTTTTAATTATTTATTTATTGCTTTCAAAAATGCATAAAAAAAGAAACTAATACATAAATTTTGAAATTATCAAATTTTCAGATTCATGAATAGTACAATAATATTGACCACATTACTTGATTAAGTCGATATTTTAAAATAAGGTTATCGATACATCAAAACTAGTAAAATCATAATTATATTTTTTTACTAATATACCAGTAACTATTAAAACTGAAAATAAATATAAACTTACACTGGTTATTGTTAGTTGACTCAGTTTCAATGTCTCGATTCACATAACTGCAAGGCTTTCTGCTATTCTTTACAGGCCTATAGCTAAATAAAGTTGGAATAGCGTTTGGTTTTAGCTTCTTTTTATTTAATATTTGCCTTTCAAATTGATCTTCACTGAAATGCTCCTGTAGAATAATAAATGTAATGTAATAAACATATATTGGAAGAATAAGATTTAAATTGGTAGAAATTTTAAAAAGTGAAATGATGAGTAGCTTTCTTCATTTTTATATTACATTTCAATAATTTAAAATTATACAAAAACATATTATCTTTGTTCTCTACGTGTGCAAGTGTCGAAAGCCTTCAGATAAACCTTCAGTAGAAAATCTGAAGGTATTCGACACTTGCAACCAAATACTATTAAACACGTGGAGAACAAATACTACTACATACGTGAAGAACAAATATTTAGGAAAAGGAACTTTATATACTGCTGAAAAGCGAATTATATATTAACTTCAAAATAATAAAATTAATATAATAATTAATAAAAAAAAAATGTATAGGCATAACATACCTGATAAAGTCTTGCATTTTTGATTTGTGTCGCTGAGAAATGTTTTCTCGAAATTCGTTTCAACCAAATCTCACGCCGAGAACGATTTCGATCGCCTTGTGGAATCCTAAATAAAGCCATCGTTGACGAAGCACGATTAGCACAATTAAATGCACAGCAAAACACTGGCATTTTAAGAATTTTCAAACTTGGAAGCAGCAGAGAAAAGATTTCTAACCAACTCAATGCAGCGTCCAAAGTAATGAGACTCCAAAATGGCGGTTTGTGGTCATGTGATAGTATGCTGACCAATAGCAGAGCAGCGTTGTCGGCAAGTGTCGCGGAAAAGTCTGACGCTACTTTGGTAATAGAGGGCTTTAGTGTTCAAATATGGCTGCCAAGATTGTCGATCTGTTGTTAGAAGTTGAAGAAGAACTTTATTCATTGTTAGAAAGAGAATCAAGTACAGATTCCTCATCCTCGTCAGATGAAGAGATTATTATGTTATCAATGTATAGTAATGTAGGTAGAAAGAAAGCAAGAATTGAGAATTACGCAGAGAAACTGTCGTAGCAGCCGACAACATTCCCAGCAAACGACACAATGGACGCATTTTACATTACATTTCTATTTTACAATACAGAGTTGCTTTTTACTCGACGATTAAATTAAAAAAATATATATTTTATTTTACTTCTTTGTTTCATATACAACGCCGATGGTTCCGTTCCGCGAAGCCCTGGCACTACTTATCGGAATATCTCCGGTTTAGTGCCAGCGCGACTGGAGCCCGGTACGCTGGCTCTCCTGCCGACTTTAGGCTCACCGTCCCGGCAGAGTGCCGGTCAACGCCGCCCGCAAACTTTGGTGTCCGACAAAGATTTTTTTTTTTTTTTTTTTTTTTACTTGTCTGTGTTGCATAAAAGTATAGTTAATATTTTTAGTTACTTGTCATTAATGAAGCAATCACACTGCCGTTAAAATTAAGAAGTAGGAATATATTCACTATTCTTTTAAGAAACAGAAAGAAGTTTAAAAAAAAAAATAATTTAATAGAAGTGAAATTGCAAGTCTAAAAGAAAAAAGAATTAAATTTAATAGAAGCAAAATTGGAAGTCTAAAATAAATTAAAAAGAATTAAATTTAATAGAAGCGAAATTGCAAGTCTAAAATAAATTAAAAAGAATTAAATTTAATAGAAGCAAAATTGCAAGTCTAAAAGAAATTAAAAAGAATTAAATTTAACAGAAGTGAAATAGAAAGTCTATCGCATCGTCTGCTACTGAAGGAATAACCCACCTAACGAAGGAATAACCCACCTCCTCAGCCGGTTGCAAATACGTCATCTCGGTTACTGCAACCTGAAATCTGGTTGGTGTTTATAGAAGCGGTCACTGGTTGGCTGGAGTAACCGGCTTATTTTATAGAAGCAGTGGTTGCTCGGAAGGTTGCAACCGAAACCTTGGTTCCATTTTATAGAAGCACCCTAGGAAGCTCTCGACGATCTTCCTGCTTTTTGGTGTTTCCGGTGTGCCACCAGATAGCACAACCGTTTGCTGTGTGCTGCTTTTGCCTTATTCCTAGCTGTAAGAATAGATTTTTCTAGAATGAAATATCAATGTTTTCATATGTAAATTAAAAAATTACATCTGACGACAGTATGCAGGATTCTTATTTATTAAAAATATAACAGAAAAAGGGGTTATACGTGCCTGATGAATCAATGAAAATAGCAAAAAAGAAGGCACAATGCAAATAACAAGAGAGGAATCCTTTCCTCTCTTGTTATTTGCATTGTGCCTTCTTTTTTGCTATTTTCATTGATTCATCAGGCATGTATAACCCCTTTTTCTTTAATTAATTTATGGCATATTTCTATTTTAAATGCCTTTATTAAATTCCTCTCGTGCCTAGCCATGTGCAGGCCAAGGAATAATGGTATCCTTGATTGATACTAATTAATTGTTAGGATTCCTAAGGGGGGAGATCCCACACTCGGGAGCGAGAACTGGGATTACGGCCCCAACGCACCTTTCTGAGTCCGTCACCGAGGAAGTTTGGCTGGCTGATGAGTCCTAAAAAGGACGAAACGGCCCGTCCCAGTCTCTTCCCGGTGGCGAACTCAGGGTGCGAATCCTTTCCTCTCTTGTTATTTGCATTGTGCCTTCTTTTTTGCTATTTTCATTAAAAATATAACAGTATGAAAAAGAAAATGGTCTTTGTTAACTTATAACTGAGAAGCAAAAAAAATTCAGGATGTTACATGATTTTTATTAAATAATGAGAAAGAAGAAATTACATAATAAAGAGGAATGCTTTAACATCTAATATGCTTTAAATACAACCTTTTAGAATCTTTTAAAATAATTTATCTCCACCATTTATTATTTTATCTTAAACTGTCTTGTATTCTTCTCTCTTTCAACTCATTTAATATTTATGCCTCTCCAAGTAAACTTACAGTTCTTCTGTTTTTATCTGTTTGTTTACAATGAAAATTGAAGCTTTCCAATTGTTTTCCAACCTTCTTATTTTCAGTTTTAATCCCAGCTTTTGTTATTATTAACCATTTCAGTTTGGAAAAACCAATCTATTGCCCCCAATTTCAATATATATATTTGAATTTCCACTGTTATCAATATCTTAGTTCTTTCTAATCATAGCAGTTGTCTGCAGAATTTACCCAGGCTTCATTTTATTGAAGGTACTTGTAGTATTTTGTAATAGCATCTATATTTCAGTATATTTCTAATTCCACTGTTTTTATTTTAATTATAACACAGTAAGCAGTCAATTGTCTTGTACTATTGGTGAGTGAATATATTATTTTCATCACTATAAGAACAATTAATTTATATTATAATTAGTAAATACATAACTCCAATTGTGAAAAATATTTCATGTACTGATTTCTTTATTCACTTAGGAACTATAATTAGGAATAGGTTGAGTTGATAAAACAAAGAAATAACAGAGGTTCTTTTTACTTCTGCTTTAAAAAAAATAATGGAGACCGATTAAAGAACTCCAACATTTTTATTTACAAATCATTTAGTGATGCAAATATACATTAGAAAAAATATTTAATATACAGAAATTAGAAATGAAAATTACAAAAAGAATCATTAAACCTACACAAAACTTAAGTTAGTTTGGGATATTAAAAAAATTACAGAAGATAAAAACAAATATATAGATGTTATCAAAGAAAACAATAAATTTAAGGACAAGATTTATAAAAAAACTTCTAAAGATTTATTCTAGCCACTGTACTCCAATTGTGCATTCGCTTCATATAAATAACCATTAGTTATAACTATTAGTTACAATCTGCCAAGTTTTCAAGTGTTTACTTTTTACTAGTGGTTTTTTTTTTTTCAATTGTTTATTAATTTGTTTAATTTGTTTTTTGTTACAAATGTTCTTTATTGTTTATTTAATAGCTAAAATTTTTGTTATAAAAAGATTCTCATTTTATTCATTTCAACTGTTATTTTTTAAGTTTTGTATTTTTTTTTTTTTAATTTTTCGTTTGCAAATATTCATAATTTTGTAATTTTTTTTAATGTTGTTGTGTATGTTTTTTTTTAATTGTTTATCAATTTGTTTTCTTCTAGCTACAAATGTTCGTTATTGATTATTGAATGGCTAATATTTTGTTTTGTAAAAAGATTCTCATTACCTCTATTATTATTTTTTAATTTATTTAATTTTTGTTTGCAAATGTTCTTAATTTTTTTTTTATGGATTAACATTCCCCTATTACATGTATCCTTGCTGTTATTTACAAAATTAACACAACTCTTTAATCAATTTTAATTTTATTTCTTCAGACTGTTAAGGATAAGCTTCATAAACCTATTCCCTAATACAGAGAAATCATATGTAAAGTTTCCATACTTTTTTAGTAGATCTTTCCTTCTAAAGCCTCTACTATTAAAAATTCTAAACATCTCACCAAATTTAAATGTAAAATAACTACATTTAATACAAAAAGCAAATTTTCGAAAAGATTGCGTCTTTTCTTTCTCAAGCCTAAAATAACAATAATTTGAAGAACAATACTCTAAATTACATAAAATTCCTCGAGAAAATATAAATAATATATGAAAATAATACCATTTAGTTCCAATCTTTGTTTCTTTAACAATAATATACGATGGGGCTTAACAATTTAGTTCCTTGATTGTAACCTTATTATTACATTTTGTGCATATTTTATCTACAAAACTTTTAGCTAATCTTGTGAAAAATTTCTCTATTTCCATACCATCATTCCTATTCATGTTTTTTCTTTTTGTGTTCCGGATACAAATGCTTTCTATTATCTTTCTTATTTTGGTGTCTCTTTCAATATATAAAATTTTTATCTCGTTGTTAATACAATGATTTCTGTTCACACAATGTTCTGCCACTTCTGATTTTTCAATGTACTTGTTCCTAATGCTGGTACCATGTTCCATCATTCGTTCCTTCACTGTTCTTTTACTCTCGCCCAAATAGAATAAATCCCAATTCTTGCATTCTATTTTGTAAATTATACCCATTTCATGTTTTTTAACACTACTATTCAATTTGCAACATAAAATGTTTTTCAGTTTGTTGTTATATTCAAATCCAATATTGAAACCAAAACTTTTGCAAATTTCTTTTAAAGTCAGACTATTTTTGTTTAAGTATGGTATGAAATATCTTCTGTTGTTATTTGTTGTTAACTCTTTAATTTTCAATGTGTGGTATTGTTTTATAGTTTTATTTACAAATTTCTCCTTGTACCCATTTTTACTAAGGATTCTTTTCATATTCATAATTTCTCTATTGAATTCATCTTCACTACTTGTGTTGACGTCAATCCTTTGCATATAGTTTTCAATTATGTTTCTTTTTATGTTTATGTCATGTCCTGATTCATAATTTAGTATGTGTTCACTTTTGTATTTTTTTGTATAATGTTTCATAATTATCTTATTCTCATTTCTAGTTAAGCATATATCCAAAAAATTTAGACTATTGTCCACTTCCTTTTCTACTTTAAACTTGATTTCATCAGTAATCTTGTTAATTTCTGAGAAAAACTTGTCAAATTGTCTATCGGTCCCGTACCAGATTATTAAGATATCGTCCGCATATCTGTAATATTCAAATTTATATTTCGTCTTTTCCAGTAATTTGCACTCCCAAAAATTCAAAAATATATCACACAAGGTTCCTGACAATGGAGATCCCATTGTTCTTCAAATTATTGTTATTTTAAGCTTGAGAAAGAAAAGACGCAATCTTTTCGAAAATTTGCTTTTTGTATTAAATGTAGTTATTTTACATTTAAATTTGGTGAGATGTTTAGAACAGAGAAATCATTACAAATGATAGAATTTTATAAAGTGATACATTACATATCTTGTTAAAAACAAAAGGTAGATAATACATCATTAATACTAAATTACAGTTCATTACAAAGAGTAAATGGAAGTTGTTTGTAATGTGTTAAAACCACATTATTACTAAATAATTAGTTCATTACAAAGGGTAGAAGTGATAAGTTTACATCATTATTACTTCAATTCAAAGGAAGATGTTTTTTATGTGTTAATAACAACAATAAAATTACAATAACGTTACAATTAATTACAGGAATTTTTTGACATTTTTAATACTTTTTTTTGAAGTTACTGACCTTTAGAAATTTTTCCTTATTTATACACGGGAAAGTATTGACAACGCACGATTCAATTGTGAATCTGTCTATTTTTTCATCAATTTGGAATAAAATGTTAACCATGGGATCAGGATTATGTTTCTTTTCCTGGCAGTGGTCTGCCCAGTCTGATATGCCTAGCTTCATGTTTTTGCTTTATTTTTTCGTTTGCAAATATTCATAATTTTTTAATATTTTTTTTAATTGTTTCTCAATTTGTTTCCTTCTAGCTACAAATGTTCATTATTGATTATTGAATGGCTAATATTTTGTTTTGTAAAAAGATTCGCATTACATCTATTATTATGTTTTAATTGATTTAATTTTTGTTTGAAAATGTTCGTAAATTTTTTTTTATGGATTAACATTCCCCTATTACATGTATCCTTGCTGTTATTTACAAAATTAACACAATACTTTGTGTTCCTGTGCGGTGATCTCACTAATGGATAACCCTCATCCTCAATTGTAACTGCTTGGCAGATTGTAGCTAATGGTTAAACCATGTCCACGTTTATTGATATTGAACTGCGCTTTCTTGAAGTCTTATGGGATTGGCAGCAATGCCATTTGTCTTTATACTGTCTTACTCTAGAGGCTTTACATTCATGGACTATTTTGTTACCATCACCTGAGGATGCTAGATGATTCGCTAGTGAAACCGGTCGTTTTTTAATTGTGCGTATGTTCATTTTTAACGTAAATATGTGTTGCCGTCATTTTATCAAACATATGCTACTGTAGTTATTGTAACTGTAATATATGCACAGCACCTAAAGACAGATTTATTTAAAAAATCTCATAGAACTGAAATGTAATAACTGAAGAATAAAAAAAGAAAACAAAAAGAAATCTGCTTTCTCTAAAATTTATAAACTTAGAACAATTAGAAGAGGATGGCATTATTGTGTTGTACAGAATACATGTCTACGTAACTACAAGTGCATGATCTACCACTACATATGAACATATTCCATGTCACTACAAGGCAGATACCTGTTGGGGTGACAAACCTCCTCACACATATAAACTGTTATGTAAGGAAGAAATAATAAATAATATAATTGAAATGAAACAGACAATACGTTCCAGTGTCACGTATGTAGTAGATGCTAACACTGATAGTTCCAAATATACTGTACATAACACAACTATCAATTACCTACAAATTTTCTATCTCCTTGGTTTTACTAATCATATTTGTAAACCTCCAAGAATAGCAAATACGACAACTGCATCTTCAGAATCATGTATTGGCCTTTGTTTTTCTGACATTAACACTATCAGCAAATGGGATATTGCAGATCATGTGGGTGTTGTATTCGCCATGAATACCTGAAATGATCATATCTATTATAAAAACATAAATAGAAATAGGATATATCATTCTTTAATTTCTGATGATTTTTTTAACAAAAGAACCAATGAGCTTCTTCTTCACATAATAACTCATTACAAGCAAGATACAAATAACAGTATTCATAACTTATAGCGAATAAGTAACACAGCCAAATGAAGAATTTCGAATGATAAAAATAAATCCTCAAAAACATGGGCAAATGTACACAACACTACACATAAACAACCATGAAAAGGCATTTCAAAATAAAAAACAAATATTACAGGACATTGAAGATGATCGAAAGGCATATGTGAACATTTGGGAATTTGTAAACAACACATAAACAGACACCTATTACAAATTTAGAAATAATAAACTTATTAATGCAGTTTGATGTGACAATTATCCTTGAAGACCTGACAAATGTTTTTAATCAAAACACCTATACAATAATGACAATAATTCCAATAAGCAAGCAAACATCAATTACAAAAGGAATTCGAAAACAAAAGCTATGGTACTATTGCCACCCACTTTAAATTACATCCGCAGCATAGTTTCTAAACTAAACAATGATATTTGTATGGACTGTGATTTTCTACAAGTAAACACAGAAATTGTGGCTTCTTTTATTATTCAATTTATTTAAAATTAAAAGATTTAATATATTAAAAAAATACAGAACCACGACCTGTTTCGCCTTTTATTCAAGGCATTCACGATTAACCTGGTTTTTTATTTCTATATATTTTATAATTATTGAAAGGATTTGTATATTTTCTAAATAAAATCATTCTTGATCTTGTTTAAAGTATTGTAGCAGTTCGTAGTTTGATTGTTCTGCTACGTAGCCCTATCTTTATGGTTCCTAAAGAGGGAAATGCATTTTTTAACAAATTTAAAATAACAAAACAAAGAACCCTAAGCGAACAATGGAAGTTCTAAAATTTCCTCTTCATTATCCATTATTTCATACTCCTACCCAGTAAAAAGAATAAGACTAGAAACAAAAACACCAACTCTTTCTTTTTATAGGTTTTTTTTTTTTTTTTAATTTAATGGTCTAAGTCCAAAAATAAAAGGGAGTAAAAACAAATTCAGAAACGACTGATTAATTCTTACAAATTACGAGTTACTCAAAATAAAACAACTATTCAACAAATATGTTAAAAGTTATTTCCCTTTTATTTTCATTAAAAAAAACACAAATTGAACCCTATTAAAAATCCTATTCAGCTACCCAAGGAAAGTTAACTAAAATGGATGGCCATTTTAACCATAATAACCATAATAACAATTCACCATAACGATGACAACAAAAAATTCATATTAAATAAATTCCTTGCATATTATAATAGATAATTAATAAAAATATTTTATTATATGAAAAACAACCTACATCAACATCAAAGTTTATGATATCTGAAAACCGAAATCTTTAAATTACTGAGTGTTTTCTTTCTTTTTATACACTCACTTGCAAAAGTTAAGCACGGAGCAGTAAAATGCCTAAAAATGAACAAGTACTGCTTTGATTGACATGAAATGCTGCAAATAATTAGCTCTATGTTTATTCATGAAACAAAACAAAGAATTACATACAGAGATAAACAAAATATTGAATTTTCATAACTTATAAGATGACTTCCTATTTGCGTCAGTAACAAAATGATGTTTAAATTCAAAACAAACAAAAAAAACCGACATTAATAGGGTATGTTAATACCCTATTATCAACCACCACAGAATCCAGTAATCACCCATTCCTCCTGTAGGACAGTTCCTAAAGCTCTGAGAGTGGCTAGCGGTGGGAAATGTTGACATACAGCAAGGCCAAGGTCATCTCACAGATTTTCAATTGCAATAAGGTCCGGCGAGTAAACCATAGCTAAATCCCCTCACTCACCAGAAAGTCGTCAACGATGGCAGTTCTATGGGGACGTGCATTATCGTCCATTAAAACGAAAGAAGGACCAACTGCTGCAGCGTACAGTTTCACAAAGGGGTCTAGGACTTCATCTTGATATCCGGAGGTGCCCATCCCCCCTAGACCTTATGGCTAACCCCTTCAAATATCTGACAGAATTTTTTCAACCCCCCCCCCCAAATTTTAATGGGGCAGTCTGCGCCGTAACTCCCCTGCGTGGGCATACGTGCGATATCGTACAGCCGTCACAGAACCTTGGCTGTACATGTGCAGGTCAGTGCGAAATCCCAATGAAATCCCTGCCCAGACCAAGATGCTTCCACCGTGGAATGCGAGATGTTCGGTGATGTTCTGGGCCGATTGCTTGTGCCTTGTTCCCTCCACACCCTTACACGCTTATCATTGGGTTGTATGGCAAATCTGTACTCATCTGTGAACATAACGTTACCCAAATCAGATAAAGTCTAGTTCACAAGCTGGCGGCACCAATATAATCATGCCCCTCTGGATCGGACGAATAAAGGAACACAAATTCGTGATACCAGGACGTACAGACCATTCATGTGTAGCCTTCGACGAACAGTAGTGGCAGATATCGTCTTACCAGTGGCCGCTGCAACCATAGATGTCACACGTGTGTAGGTCGATCTTCGATTTCGCTTGGATACAACAGCAATATATCGATCTTCCTCAGGGTTCGTAACCCTTGGATGACCAACTACAGGTCTTTGGACAACTGTTTGGCTGGTTTGGAAGATTTTCCATAATCGTGAAATGACGGAATGATGAACGCCGAAGAAACGAACAACATATGTTATAGACTGTCCTGCTTCAATGCATCCGACAAGTCTGCTAGCGCTCAGAACCTTCCATTTATCTTCTGGAAGCCATAGAAACACGTCTAACTTGAAAACAAATCGTACAAATGTTCTAAACACCTTTCATCGGCACTCACATGCAACTCCTGTAACCCTTCACAATGCAGGCTTCTTATACGACTGCTTGTTTTGCATATTTCTCGATGCGAAACCGTGATGGGCTGTTACCTATATAATTTGCATACTTCCTTCTACCTTTGCAGCAAATTTCAGCTTCTTTAATTCAGATCTCTTACGAAAATTAACATTTTTCCTCTCCGTGCTTAACTTTTGGAAGTGAGTGTATATAAAGAGTGTTAAATTGTATCATAGTTCATAAAGTCTTTAGTTGATGCTCACTGCAAAATCCAAACAGTTTTAAAGTATCATTTTCCTTTATAGGTTGGTAGGAAGAAATAGAAAACGATTACATACCATGACGGCTGAAATATCCAAAGAATGGAAGAGTTCTTGAAGGTGACCAACGACCTTCCTTCCTTATGTTGGTAAGACATATTTTGCTCCACCACAAATACACCTTTCTGTTTTCCTTTAGTCACACAATGAAACTGTAGTTCTTCTTTATTTTTCTTTAAATACAGGATTCTTGAGAGAAGCACTAATACTTTCTTCTTCCTTCTCTCCTGTAAGTGGAACTATATGAATTCACTGAATCGGAGACCTGATGAATTTCCTTTAGGCATCTTTCACCATTCTTCTCAATACATTTGAATAAATTAAAATTCCCTGTTGGGCATATTTAGTGAAAGATTTCCGTTTTTTTTTCTATTTCATTTCACAGATAGTTCTTCACTCTGTATCTAGGAGGACCAACATGAGGGAAAGAAACATGACAAAACAAGAGGGGGGAGGAAAAAAACAAAAAAACGAACTTTCCTGTTCTCCTTTCTCTCTTCTTTTATTCTTATATTTTTTTCTAACAATGGAGAGATAAACAAACAAGAGCAATCATCATCATCATGATATACATGCACAGATAACAATGCACAATCACACTTCGAAAGCAGCCACAGGATTGAAATCAAATAAGTAAATATAAAAACACAAACTACGAATAATTTAAGTAATAAATCCTGGTTCAATAAAAAGAAACTGAAAGTGAGTTATAAGGAAATCTAAAGAGATGTAAAAAAAAAAAAAAAAGCCTTATAAATAGGAAAAGATAAGAAATAGTAAACGAAGAATGTGACGAAACTAATTATTTAGTTCTTTTCAATGTTTCCATTCTTCCATGTTTGCTGTTTCCATTTTCAAAGAGAGCTGCTTTTTATATTTAGAATTTTTTAAGGCTTGTAATATTTATTTCTAAATCATATTCAAATTTTCCAAATGGGCAATTTAAAAAAATAAATAATCAATTTGTTTTATTTAGTATTTTAAGTTAGAATTTTTTTTTAATCAGTCCTATTATATCCTTGAGGTACAGCTAAGACATGTCTGCAGGTTACAATATAAAAATGTGAAATATTATAAATTAAATAACAAATAACAAAAGTAACAGAATTGCAAACAGAGTGACATACAAAATTAAAAATGCTATGTTAATACATAAAATCAACTTACTTCTTATTGGTTACATTGATAATTTTGAATTCTGTAATTTATTTAGTTAAAATTTTACAGCATTACTAGCTAAAAGACCCGATCTTTGCTCAAGTAACAAAAAACAAATATACTGATGTGGATGATAAAGAAATTGAAATTGCAAGATCACTTCGAAACTTCCCAGTCTGCACAAATAAATAAAATAAAAAGTAACTCGAAAGGTCTGATTTCATTACAAATCTGTATCTACCCAAAAAAACCTATGGAAGTATCCTTCAACCATGTTTGCCTATCCACTCACTGCTCTCCCGTATACACTCAAGAGTTCCAGGTTATCAAAATTTTGTAACGTCATAGCGCTATCACTTCAAATCTTCCCTAGATCGGAAACAAATCACCTGATCATTACAAATCTGTATCATGAAAAATCCCTGTGTATTATGTATAATAATATTTTAGTTCCAATTATCTCCACCAGATTAACGTGTACGCTATTAGGCACAACAATATTTGTGTAATTCCCAAAGTATGCCACCAGATGCATATGTGGCGCTATTATCCACAACAATGATCGACACCAGGTTCCAATGTAGCGCTAATGTGCAGAACAATATTTTAGTTCCAATTATCTAATAAATTTAAAGTGAGAGGTAAAAATCCCTTAAGATAATAAAAAAAATCACACAAACTTTGGATAAATAAGAAATATATTTAAAATTTTGCAATGTTTCGGCAATTATAGTTCCAATTGCCATTTTCAAATTACAAATAAACAGACGGATCGGAAATAAATAAGTAATCTAAGATTCAAAAAGAGGTTGAATACATTCATTGTTGATGGCATCAAGGGAAGGAAACAAGAGTCAAAAAACAATATAAAATGAGTAACAAAATTATTAGGTTTTTTTTAATCATTTTTATTGAAATGGGATTAAAACAACTTCTTCAATGTACTTGATATTATTTAAAACGTAATGATTTTCTGCTTGTTTTTTTTTAATCTATTGTAGTATTATTATCTATAATAGTACCATACTACATATACAAACCACAAGCGGCACTCGAAGACGACAGAAGTAGACTTTACTATGATTTATCGTTGCATACAGATACAACCATCAGTGCAAACAGACCCAATATAGTTCTTCAAAAGCTTCAAGAAAGGAAGCTTTCCTAATCGGTATCACCCATCCAAATGATAACAATATCAATGTACACAGATAAAACCATCAATGCATTTTTTTTTCTCCTTGAAATGTTTTTATTATCAATATTCCCTTAGAGGAAATAAAAGAAATGTGGGTACAGCTGAGGGAAAAAGAAGAAATTAACGATGATGTGCTGATTGATGATTATCTTTCACTTGATTTTGAAGTTGAGACCTCGGAAACACTAACTGAATCGGATATTTTGGACAGTGTGAAAATAAAAACAATACAGCTATGAATTGCGATGAAGATGATGAAAATGGAAATGATCATGATGAATAAATCAAAGAACAGTCGTATGATGAATTTCTTAGATCATTTGAAGCACATGGCTTTGTTTATCCCACATGCGAAGCAGTAGCGTGGTGGATTATTTTGTAACTACGAGGCTCCGCCTATCCTCAAGTGGTCCATTAAATTATATCTTTCTCTGAAAATATATTGCCTTCTATATATTTTATATTTTCTATATATTCTATATATTTTCCTTAAATATATTGTCTTCTTCAATAGGCGATAATCAACTCTACATCCAATCTGAAAATTTTGGAAGGCTTACAATCGTTGCATTCAAATCAAATCTTTTAGTTCAGCCTCTATATCTACTAGGGTTAAAACGAAGCACATGGCTTTGTTTATCCCACAAGCCAAAAAGTAGACTGATGGGATATTTTGGAACTACGAAGCCCCGCCTATCCTCAAATGGTCCATTAAACAAGAAAAAAAAAACTTTTTCAAATTAAAATAATAAATAAGGAAGAGAATGAAATGCCGTTCCTGCATGGCCGAGCGGTCTAGACGGCGGTCTGCCGTGTGGCTGTTGTGTTGGAACCTGGGTTCGAATCCCGGCGAGGGCATGGCTGTTTCTTTCTTCTTCTGTGGTTTCGTCCGTTTCTCCTCTGGGACTTACTATCTCAGGGTTATTTCTGGACGAGACGTGAAATCTCGTCCCCCTTCTTGAATTTCCTAGCCTCACCCTGACGTTGTCAGGTAGGGCTAGCCCGTGGTCCATAGTTGGCCAAAGTCGATGAAAGGAAGGAAGAGAATGAAATAAATGTGCAGCACATTACTACAAATATTATTTGAAAGTAATTTAAAATTAAAAATTAATATGGCTGCAATCCAAATTTATATTTGATTTAAAAAGAATTAAATATATTATGATTTAAATATTTGCATAATTCTACGTCAGAAGGAAAAACTAATTTAAGGAGAGGCGCGGCCTCGCTTTGACAGTCGGAATTAAAAAAGTTCTCAAGATTTCACCTAAGCAGTTCGCCAGATTGGCGAGATAAATCCTGAGGTTATGCACACGACGTCTACAGAGAGACAAAAGCAATGCATCACGGGAGGAGTCAAATTCACTTGTGACAGTGGCACGAATTTCAAGTGGGATAATGTGCGTTTTGTGTCCACGCCGGATTGTGATAAGTAATGAAACTAAGGCCTTCAACAAGAACTTCAAAACTGTGAGTAAACTTTATTTAATTAACAGAAGGGACATATTGCAAGGAAAATAGGAAAGACTAGATATTGAAAGGATATGGAAATTAGGTGAATGAGCGTCGAGGATATTGAAGGAAAATTCCACAGTAAAGCGGAAGAATATATATAGAAATTATAAAGCCATTATCGACGTACTTAATTATAAAGCCATTGTCGACATAGTTAAATCTAAAGCCATTATCGATAGTAGTATTAAATTGACTCTATATTATAAAATTAACAGTAATATTAAATTATTACAGAAGAGAAGATTCGTCACATGATCGTGAGAATTTGGATTAATAGCGATTTAAGACGTATTGCTAAGTGAACTTTGAGTTTGAATATAAACTATTCAATCATTAAGGAATTAGAAAGCCCATGATTACTTATACGATTGATTTAATCCAGTGTTAGTCAAGCTGACAGCAGCTATTATTATTATTATTATTATTAATATAAGTTATGAGAGAAATCTGATATCAAGTAGATATTTAGAAACTGACATTCTTCAAGCTTTGAAGTTATTAGGAAAAGAAGAATCATGCTTATTACTTACCTGAACTCAAACTGTCCTAGAAGAATTATATTACTAATTATTGAACTCATTATCATTCAACTAAACTTGCTAAATCATAAGTTTTTAATAATTCATTATCATACTAATTTTCAATAAATATTATTAGAAATTTTATTCAAGTGTCTTTGTGCGTGGGAAAAAAAACAACAACATATTATCACAGTGGGTAATCTCCCACAAAATGATTTAAAAATAGAGGTAACATAAAAAAAAGGGGCAAGACAAACTGTCCATTACAACTACTACAATCGTCTTTTCCCCTTTTGATCAATTTTTACACAAACTGCACTTCCACTTTTTGTTTGTTTATTTTCACATTGCTCTAAGTACTATACTAGGGGTGGCCAAACTTGTTTAATGTAAGAGCCTCATACAACAAACTTTAGATGTTTGAGAGCTTGCACGACATGAACAAATATTACAGATGTTATAATGCACAAAATTTTATGTAAAATATTAAGAAAAATATCTCCATTATAGATTAATACATTAAAAATATATATATTACTTTTCTTAATATATGGAATTTTTACTCTATTCATTTTTATTATCCATTAAGCTATGTAAAAAAACCAAAATAAATAAAGAATAGAAACATAGATGAAAAAAAAACTTTTACTAAAACATTATCATTTTAATGCATTGGATTACAAAATGGGAACACGTGTTTTATAGTGAACCAACAAATTTTAAATCTAATTGATAAAGGCTGATAACTGCAACGTGTTCGTATTTCGTAATCCGAGGCATTACAGTGATACTGTTTTTAAGAAGTTTTCTTTCCAATGGTATATCTATTCATTTTATATTAATTTCCATTAGTTTAAAAATCACAAAGTACACTTATACAATAGATGTTTTCAAAATCCTGATTGATTATTGTTTTCACTTAATTCACCGTACGTAATATGGAAATGAACTAAGGAAATAACTGAGAAAAATAGACAAATTTGTATTTCATTAACATTCAATGAAATGGCATCAACATTAAACTTGCATTTTACTCCAGTGGACTAAGTTTATACCTGGTAAATAATTATAAAGCTGGATTTTTTTTTTTAATCTTGTATATTAATTGTGATACAAAACGAAGCTGAGCCAACGAGCCGCATGTGACTTGCATGGTTTGGACACCCCAGTACTACGAGGGTCGCTCTGAAATTAATGCCTCTATTTTTTTTATAAAAAATATAACAGGTAAAAAGAACACAATAACTGTTTGATAGAGCAAAGTTTTAGCTACACAAACTTATTTTTCCACACAGTCACTACCATTGGCTATGCATTTTCGCCAGTGATGAACGAGAGTCTGAATGCCACGTTTGTAAAAATCGAGACCCTGCAAATTGAGCCACGTTTTCACAGCTGCCTCGACGGCGTTGAAGATTGGATATCTTTGCCCATGCAATCCATCTTTCATGGGTCAAAACAGATGAAAGTCTGAAGGGGCTGAAATATAAGATGGATGCAGTAGGACAGTCCAGCCAATTTTGGCTATACTCTGTGATCTTGAAACTGGTGTGGGGTCTTGCGTTGTAGTGTTGCAGTTGCAACGTTGTCTTTTTCTCTGGCCTGGCTCTGGAAATTCTTGCCTTCAGCTTAGTCAGGGTCTCCATGTAGCGGTCAGAGTTGATGGTGTTTCCACATTCCATAAATTCCAGATGGATGATTCCCTTCCAGTCCCAAAATACAGTGGCCATCAATTTTACTGCGGAGGGCTGCATCTTGAACTTTATTGTCTTTGTTGGAGAATTCGCATGTCACCATTCCATTGACTGGTGCTTTGATTCCAGCTCGTAGTGCTGACACCATGTCTCGTCACCGGTAATGATGCGATCGAGAAAAGCATCACCCGCAGCCTTGTATTGGCTGAGCAGTTCCTGACAAACAAGCATTCGGTGTTCTCTTTGTTCCTGCTTGAGCATTCATTGAACCCACCTGGCACAAACTTTATGGTATCCTAACCTTTCCAACATAGCTTCCAACGCATTAAAGCCGACATTCAGCTCCATACACAGTTCCATGATCATAATCTTCTGATTCGCGCGGAGCAGCTGATTGAGACGCTCTGCTTCATCGCCCCAACGTGATTTGTTGTGCACGTAGCTGTCGCCCTTGTTGAAAAGCACCACCCACCGCCTCACTGTGCTAACATCAACTCTTTGTCAACATTCAGCAAGCGTTTGTGAATTTCGATGGGTGAAATTTTTTCTGCGTCAAGAAATTCAATTACACACATTTGCTTGATACGCATATCTTCATCAGATGCCATTTTATTAGAATATCTCTCTGCTGCCACCTAACGTACGTCAGTAACCAGATATTGGTCGGAAGGTTCAAACTGTACTGCCATAGCACCAACATTTGCTTCTGACATCATGCTCAAACATAGAAAATAGGAGGCAGTACTTTCGAAGCGACCCTCATATATGCTAGTGAGCAATCAAAATGATTGTAATACTTACAAAAATATCATAGGACTTCTTGACTATGAATCTCTTCATTACAATGTTCACAATTTATTCTTGGTGTCAAGTTTCCAACTTCACATTAACTATAATTTACTCAGTGCTTGTCGTTTCACCTGTATGGGTTCTAATGTGAATTTTTATGTCATATGACCGTAAAAAACATTCGTCACAAAATTAACATTTAAAAGGCTTGTCACCTGTATGGGTTCTAATGTGAAAATTTAAATTGCTTGAATTTTGAAACCTCTTCTCACAAAATTCACATTTAAAGGCTTTTCACCTGTATGGCTTCTAATGTGAGAATTTAAATGGCTTGATTTTGCAAAACTCTTTCAACAAAATTAACATTTAAAAGGCTTTTCACCTGTATGGGTTC
>JAFIDM010004322.1:0-21478 GCA_023159025.1 Thereuonema tuberculata
AACAAAGTAAATAGAAGAAGTCAATTTATGTTTTTTAATAAAAACAAAATCAATTTCAATCTATCAATCACCTACACAGAAATAAGAAGAGACACTACTATACATTTAAAGCTGTTGTAATTTAAGCTCAAATGGAAAGCTCAGATGGAATTACAATGGATGAATTAGAAAATGCCTTAAAAAACTCAAAGAACAGGAAAAGTCCTGGATCAGATGGGATATATATAGAATTATTTAAATATGGAGATGAAAAATTAAAAGAAAAATTACTCAATCTTTTTAATGAGATCTGGAAAAAACAACAAATACCAACGGAATGGGAAACTGGAATAGTAATTAGTATACATAAAAAAGGACCAAAAGATAATTGTCAAAATTATAGAGGAATAACATTACTACAGACAGCATACAAATTATTTACGAACATTTTAAAAAATAAATTAACCCAGTTT
This sequence comes from Thereuonema tuberculata, assembly GCA_023159025.1. Classification (NCBI taxonomy): domain Eukaryota; kingdom Metazoa; phylum Arthropoda; class Chilopoda; order Scutigeromorpha; family Scutigeridae; genus Thereuonema; species Thereuonema tuberculata. The sequence goes on from JAFIDM010004322.1 coordinate 453, forward strand.
ACAGATACTTATTTAGAAGAACAGTGTGGATTTAGGAAAGGAAGAGGATGTACAGATGCTATATTCACATTGCAGCAATTACTTGAAAAAAGAAGAGAGTTTAATTTGCCAACATACCTACTTTTCATTGATTACGAGAAAGCTTATGACAACCTAAACAGAAATTTACTGTGGAAAATTATGGAAGAAGATAAAATTCCGAAGAAATTAATTGATGTAATTAGAAGTATATATAGAGAAACAAAAATTAATATAAAATTCATGAACGGGAAAATATCAGAGCCTTTAACTGTAAATAAAGGAGTGAGACAAGGATGTGGACTTTCCCCAATACTTTTCAACATATATATAAATAGAATTCTAAAAGAATGGAAATCAATATATAAAAATGGTATCCAGATCACAAAAGATAAAAAATTGAAGACATTACTATATGCTGACGATCAAGTTTTGATAGCAAATTCAGAAGATGAACTTCAAATTGGAGCAAATCATTTAAATACTATCTCAAAAAATTATAAAATGAAAATTTCGGAATTAAAAACAAAATCCGTGGCAATGTGTGGAAAACAAATACAAAGAGTGAAAATTGTAATTAATGGAAAAATAATAGAACAAGTATCAGAGTTTAAATATTTAGGAAACATAATTTCATGTTATAACGATGAGGCAAACCTGATATCAAACATACAGACATACAACAGAATGAATGAAATAATTAGAAGAAGATTTGGAAAACAAATGACGAAAGAAACACTACTAAGATTACATATTATTACAGCCAAAGCAGCAATTAAATATGGAAGTGAAACCTGGATACTATAACAAAGAAACAAACAAAGATTGGAAACTGCACAAATGAAATTTCAGAGACCTTTATTAGGATTTACACGTCTCGACAAAAAGAAAAGTTATGATATACAAGTTTAAGTTTTAAACTTAAAACTCCAAGTTTAATTCAAGAAATTCAAAATTACCAAAAAAATTGGCTTAACCATGTAAAAAGGCTATCTAACGACAAGATTACAAATTTGATTTTGAAATATCAGCCCAAAGGAAAAAGAGACAGAGGACGACCAAAACTACGATGGAAAGACCAAAATCATCTTCAGAGCTAGGAACAGACAATCATTGTCTATACCTAAGATGTTCAAGACAAGACAAGACAATTTAAAGTTCAATAACAATTTCAAATGTAGCCTGCATGAAATTCAATAAGTTCGTTTAGTAAATCTGGACCCCATTTTGCACTATTTGAAGAACGCTAATAAGTTGCCACAATGGATGTCATATTCGTTCTTAAATTAATTGTTTCAGTATTTATACACGAGCTTTTGACCAATTGCCATCATTTTCCTGCCCTTCCTAAACCGGAATTAGCCTGAACCAAAAAATTCTGATATTTTCTTTTAACTTAAAATGAAGTTTGTTATCGTTCTGTGAAACAGCACAGAAAATTTTCTTTATAGTTTCTTCCTAATTCTTATGAAAAATATCAGATGTTAAGAAATGATCTGATATTTTTCATAAATTTTCAATTTTCATTTTTTATATCCCGCTTTCGCTTAATTTAAGGAGTTAAAATTTGAATTTATAATCTAGTTACAAAACAAACAAATACTTTTTGATAGTTTAAACATTTTACAAAAATTGTTGAGTAAAATTGTGTTCATTTAAGTTTAATCTAAAGAAAAAATGTAATTTGAAGGTCACTGTGTTTCTGAAATGTCATCATATGTTTATTGTAATGATAATGTAGCGATAGTAAATAACATAGCAAAGAGTTTCTCAAAATTTTTTAATTCATTCTTACAATATGAAAAGAAAAACAAAATATTAGTAGAAAGTAATGAAAGATTGTTTTGCGATTATGTCCCCCCACCCCCGATCTTGGGGTTTTACCTTTCATCTTGGGTTCTGGGGTTTTATTTTCGAAATAGTACAAAATCTTGGGTTTTTCGTGTCTCAAACAAAGCTCTTAAGAAAGCACCTAAAATGATTTTATTGAAAATACACCTCATCTCATTTGAGCCCATAACGAATGATTTCGTTAATAAAATAGAAAATGATATGACTAATGTATGCGTCCGAAAGGAAATACATACACCTACTGCGTCGGAATATTGGTGTGGAATCATTGTTTTATCTTTGATCATTATATCCGTGAACGCGAGTGACTAGTCGAATAGTAGTAACTTTAAATTTGCGTAATATTTGACTGAATCAATATGAGTGATCACCTACGAAGATGAAGTGGTAGGGTAAAGTGACCAAATGTCGGCCGGTTCCCAAATGTTGGCCATCAAAGGTTTTTTGTATTTTAAGAAACACGTAGTGGTCTAGCTTTGTTTTTTTTCGTTTTACACGATTTTTACATTTTTGGACTAACATCCTATCTTAGTTTCAATTGTCATTTTCAGTTGTCACCATTTACTTTAAGCTCTTATCGAAGACGTGAGATTGATTGTTGCGGGAAACGATTGTTTTGGCGAGATTCTTCAGATTGCAAAGTTGAGAATTCATTTTCTCCAAGCCAAAGCAATACTTAGTTTTCATGTTTTTTGTATTATTTTGATATTAGCAAACACTCAGCTGATATTTTAACGTTATTTCGTAAGTAATTAGTATTTATTACCTTAAAGCGCTTCAGTATTTACATTATATTTTCCTATTTCAAATTGCCCTAATGTCGGCCAGCTATTGACCAAATGTCGGCCATTATTTATTTGTTAGCGGGTAGCTTAGCCTACTTAACAGTTTAGCAAAAAAAATATAAACACCTATCTTACTTATTGAAGACTAGGGGCAACCCGTGAAATATTCACGGAAGTAAAACAGATTCCACATTTTTGAAATACCGTGACATTTTTCAAAAACCCAAGATTGAAAACGATGTTCTCAGCTCATTTTTTGAAAGCCATGACTTCCATAGCAGCCCAAGTATAATTTGACTGATGACTAAGCAATAAAACAACATATGTATTTTGATCATGGTACTTCTTGCAAGCATGTAATTATATATATTTAGAGGTTAGTTTCGAAATATGCTTGAAGAGTCAATAAGGTGTGTGAGTAATTATAGCGTCATTATAAGTTAATCTCCTGCCCTAAAATGATATCGATCCACACAAATAGCGCTGTTGGGACGACACGGAATGTTGGTGGCGCCACCTTGTATTTTGTTTCTTGCTTAAATACTGTGTCTATAGCGCTACTGGGATGACACACAAACACACTGACTGACCAACATCCGAACGTACAGCTTTTGCCTATTAAAAGGATGATTAGGTCTATACTTGTTTTCTAATATAAGAATATACTCAGAGGCTGAAAAGAAATTAATTTTATAAAAAAAAATGTAATGTATTTAAATAGCGGTTTGTATCCGAGGTTTACATTTCTATCAAAGCCTAGCCTACATCTCACGACATAACTAGGAAATCCTTAGTTTTTTTTCCGAATTCACAGAGGCATAGCCATAAAATAGTTTAAAAAAAAAGGAAAATATTAGTATTAACGTCCTTTTAACTGTCAAGGAAATTGTGGGATGGAGAAGGACAATTTGGCTAGAAAATGCATAGGAAAATTAATTTCTTTTCATCTATTATTGCAATATTTCCACTGTAGGCTAGACTATTGCACATTGAAACGATCAGAGCAAAGAATTGTATTATTAAACTTATTAAGTTTTATAAATTCCAGAAAACACTTTCGTACCATGGATGAAATATGGTTACAATGAATACAATAAATGACTTATAATACACATTTTATATTAACATCAGGTGTGGTATATGAAATGAAACTGAAAGCTGCAAAAGAAAAAGAAGAAAAGGAAGAGCTACAAATAAAAAAAAAGCGAAAATAGGCTTAAAGCAGCTGCTTTGAAGAAACAGAAAGCGAAAAACAGCAACAGAAACAAGAGTTGAAGAAGAAGAAAGAAAACTCCTAAAATCTAACAAAGAGAAGAAAATTAACATTTTCATAATATTTTTTATATAAATTTGTATTCTAAATGTTAAAATGAGATTTTTTTTAAAATAAATTCCTGTGAACAGCAGTGTTTAACTGATGCATATTTTTAACTGGCCAACATTTGGTCATCCCCTGGCCGACTTTAAGGCACCCTGGCCGACATTTGGTCACATTGTAAGGTTGTAGTAATTAATGCGTAGTTAACTTAATAATAGGTATTTTTCGTAATGCCATACTTCTTTATTTCATTAAAATTACAATAAATCTAAAAATTTGTTTCAATCATATAAACTAAGTCATCAGATCTTTTATTTTCTGGTTATTTGTAGTATGTGGCCGACATTTGGTCACTTTACCCTATATAGAGTGTTTCGAAGCAGATTGAACCAGAATTTAAAGAGCGATTGTAACAAGATAAAACCGATAACGATTGCAGTTACTGTAAGTGTTGTAATGTCACTCTAAACAAGCTAATTAATGCTTTTAGACATTTGAAAAGCACAGCGGCCCCATAATATAAACAATTTTATAAACAAAGTGTGTTCAGAAGGGTCGATATTGGGGGATGTCTATAGCCATTTTCCTCTTTATCGGAAACGATCACTTATAACCCCCCCCCAACTTCCGGTCAGGGATTGGTCCTAGAGGTCTGATTTTTTGATGCTGAATATAATGGTGAATATCTCTAACCATTTGGCAACTCCAGTGTGTGACATCCAGCAAGCATAAAAGTAAGAGTGAGCTCCTATGCTTTACAGGCAAGCTGTAACCTAGGGGACGCTAAAAACGAAAGTAAACCTGCTGGAACAGGCCAAAGGCTTAATCCAGGAATGAAGAGGAAGAAGAAGAAGCTTATCAAACGTAAATAAACATACAAAATGTTATAAGGTGGCTAAAACTAGTGTCGATATTACTCAAATTCTGATATAATAAAAATCAACGGAAAGTGAACAAAAGGCCAAGAGTGAGCTATTCTTTGCTGTATATTTTCTCTTTGCTAGCATTGACTATCTTTTACCAGTTTATGAAAAAGCTTTTCCAGACAGATAAATTGTCAACGAAGCCAACAAAACTTTCATATGTAACTCACTATGAAAAGCCTTTGATGAAAAAAAAAATAGCAACAAATACCTGCTAAAGAAATTGAAAGTGCAGAAAATTAATAAGAAATAAAAATCAAATACTGCACGTAAATAAATATTCACGCCTTTGAGTTTATCATCAGAGGGAATCGGTAACGGCCGTTTCGTCCTTTTTAGGGAACGATACCAAGAGAAAATAAAAAAAGTAGAAACAAGATAATAAAACCCACTTAAAGTGGAAATTGAGAAAGAAGGAGAGCAGTTAAAGTAATATTTGTATAAAGATAAGAAATACCTTTATAATTGCTGTAAAATTAATATTTTCTAAAATCTTGGGTTTTCTTTTGAATCTTGGGTTTTTTTGACAGCCAAGTCTTGGAAAATCTCATTGGCAGCTCTGGTCTCGCAAAATACCTTCTATTCCGTCTGTTTTATCATCGGAAACCAAATGGTGAAGAAAGTAGCGAAGAATCAGCAAATTCATCAGTTTGAGAGACACATTGTTTAAGAGTTTTTATGAATAAATCAATTCACAAATTTCTAGTTTCCACAAAACAAACTAACCTCTTACAATTTGCAATCACTCAAATGCTTACCTTGTTAACAGGGACTGTTGCATTGGTTGGGGCGCTGATATTATTTATTCAATCCATTTTAATTCAAAGAATCAATTGTAATTTCGAGCGATGCTGATATTGAATTCATGTCTAAACGCTGAAAAAGGGACATAACTGGGTCCATGTTCATTCTCACTAAATGTTTGCAGAATTTTTTACTAAACTTTATCTGGTTTAATAATTGTGAAAAAGTCTGTTTTTAATAAACACATCCATGAAATAAACCTACCTGTTATCAACATATACAATTACTGAAATCATCAGTTTTAAATAAATGGTGGAACTCTTTCTTTAAAAGCAGAACTTTATTATCATCTTCATTTAAAGAAGACTTTTGTGTAATTACCCTGCTTTGTAGAAAGAAAGCCTGTTTCAACTCGAAAAAAATAAAATAACAAAACTAAAGAATTAAAGTCAATTCTTTCAAGTAATTGTTGTAAATACTAAAATCTAATCAGATCTCTAAAAATATATTAATGTTTAACTGCAAAATTTCATCTGGATAGAGTTTTAGAAAGTTTATGAACACAAAAATATAAACAGACAATAAGACTAATTTCTTTAGTATGAAAGTTAATGCATATCATTGATTTACAATTTGAGTTACCACGTTGACAAATTGATACACCCAATCACATACACATATTAGTAACCTATAGATATCAATTTGAAAACTGAATTTGTACTGTGGATTAAGATGAATCTGATCAAGTCATAGATATCTTTTGTGATTTTACATTAGTTTTTACTCCAGTTTTTGAGAAATTAAAATTAATAAGAAAAAGCTACTTCGATAAGTGTAATTCACCTACATGATTACTAATTTCAATAATGATGGATGGAGAATGTTTAAATGAGAGAAAATAACCTCAACTCTGGAATTATCAAAAAAACAATAATTTTTATCATTATTGTATAAGGTTCTATCGCCAAATATCATTCCCTTTTTGTTTTTCATGTTAAAAGTAAATTTTATTTTTGGATAGAGAATAAAAAAAATCATAACTTTTAATCAGAACTATATCCTTTTATTATATTTTCGTTATAAAATTTTCGCATAAAGCGAAGTTAATTTGAATAAACTAATTTAATCTTTCAATTTTAAAACAACACAATTTTTAATTTTTCAAAGATTAATTGTTGCACTAATAATAAATATTTTAAATACAAAAAATTATGTTATGAATTTTTTTATCATGGGATTCGTCAAATTTTTTTGAGTTGAAAACACCGAGTAATACCTCGAAAATAACCAAAAAAGTGACAATTTTTGAATTTTAATTCCATTAATTGCAGAATATTTTGAAAACTGAAAACAAGAAAATATAAATCCCAGATGCTGAAGAAATATATATTTAAATTTTTAGAATTGTAGGTGCAGTGGAAAGTGACATATATAAAAGAAATAAAAGGTTTCCTGTTGCCTTCATTTGCTTAAGTCATGACCTTAAACTCTGTATTATTTTATACCTAAGCTTCGTGAGTTAACAACTATTTCAACAAAACCAAAGGGAAAGTACAACTGAACTTTAAATAAACTTTTTAATGTACAACAGTAGGTATTTTATCCTTTTTTTTAATTTCTTTAAAAAAACATTGATTTAACAGAAAAATAATCCTTCTAGTAATAAATGTATCTGCTTGAGAGATCACCGACGCCAAGGTAAACTCATAAAGTTTTTCAAAAGAAAAAAATTTCAGTCTTCAAGATAGCGGACGAGTTTTTGTTTTAACTTTCGACTCCAGAATCTCATTTATTTATTTCTAAATTTAAAATTACAGTCCTGCTAGGTTTTCAAAATGAAATCCTGTGATGCAGGTGCTGAAAGTATAAATAATTTATATTTGTAATTTAAAAAGTATTAATCATATAAAATCATATAAAAATTATATAATTACGCAATTATACGAATTATACTTAAATTAGATTCAATCATATAATTATATAAAAATCAATATATCACAGAAAAATAAAAAGAAAATCAAATACAAAAAGAAAATTATTATAAATATCATTCATTACAATCAAATTTAAGGTTCCCAAATTATTTTTTACTTATTATTCTAATTACAACTTCTTTCTTTCAATGTTTATACTGTATAACATTACTGTATAACATAAGGTTTATACTGTATAACATTAAAAATTTCTAAATCTAATTGTGAAAATAAAACTTTAAATAACAATCTCTCATGCCAAAATTATTCAACTAAAAAATATATAAACAAAATATCAATACACAAGACCAAAAACACACAAAATATAAATATAGTATATGTAATCAAAAATACCTAAATATTCCAGATAATTTCGCCAAATATTATTTTTTTCAGTATTTGCCTTTTTAATATACTTATTTTATTAAATTTATTTTGTTTTAATTCATTTGTAATTTGCATAAAAATCTTTAATAGAATTCTATTTTTATTTCTTAATCCAAAGTTGTTCTTAGGATTTTCTTAATATAAAATCTTTATTAATGTATTTCTAGTAATATTTTCTAAGTTATAATTTCTAATTTGATTTCTAATTTTATAAAAGTTATTTATTATTAAAGAATATAATATTTTTTCTTTTGGCATTAAAATTTTATATTTTATTCTTATCTGTATTTTTTCATTCTTTGTTAATATACAATAATCTTGTATTATGTAATTCATTATTTTATTTAATATTCTATTTATGTTATTAGTGTCTGTATTACCTAAATGTACCCAACAACATAATCCATAATTTATTAATGAATCTATAAATGATTTATATATTAACATCTTGTATCTTATAGAAAAGATACCCTTTATATGTTGAAACATATATATTAATGAATTAAGTTTATTTAATATATATAAATAATGTGTTTTCCAAGAGAATTGATCATTAATATATAAACCTAGATATCTAATTGTTTTAATAATTTCAATATTTTCACAATTACAACTTTGGAAGTTTATGTCATCATCGAATAAACAATTATAATCATGATATTTTATTACTGGATTTGTATGTAAAAATTTATTTTTTGTTTTCAATATCATTAGTTTTGTTTTTTCACTATTTATTTTCATTTTATTATTGTGTGTCTAAATAATTAATTTATTAAAGTCTTTTTGTATATTGTATTCTGCAGTTTCATAATTTTCATTTATATTTATCAATATGATGTCATCAGCATAAGCAAAAATTTTTGATGTTGATATTGTACTATATAATGTATTTAAGTATAAAATAAATAAAAGTGGTCCTAAGTTTGAACCTTGAGGAATTCCTGTTTTTAATTTATATGTTTTACCTAATTTTGAATTTAAATTAATTCTTATTTTTCTATTTTTTAAATAGTTTTTTAATATTTCTATCATATTGCCTCTTATTCCAATATGAAATAATTTTTCTATCAATATCTTATGATTAATACTATCAAATGCTTTCTCAAAATCTATAAAAATAATATATATATAATAACCGTTATTTAATGCACAATTTATGATTTTTTGGAAATCTTGAAAGAGTTTATCAGTACTTAAATTTTTTTGAAATGCAAATTGTTCTTTTTTTAGTAATTAAATTTATACAGAAAGTTATATATTGAATTAGTTAAGCATGTTTCTATAATTTTTGACATATTGGAAAGAACAGAAATTGGCCTATAATTTTTTATATCATCAATTTTTCCTTTTTTATATACTGGAATTATTTTCGCAGTTTTCCAAATACTTGGGTAAGTTCCATATTCAAACATGGCTTTTATAAGTTCATGCAATATTGCTGCAAATATATCCATATACTTTTTTATATCTTTTACAGCAATATTATCAATACCAACAGTATTTTTATTTTTCATTAATGTAATTATATTTATTATATTTTCAATACTAGGTTTATTAAACACTATTGAATTTATTGAAGTTTCAATATCCGTATTATTACTTCTAGTGTTACAATTACATGTACTAACAACTTTACTAAATGTTTTACCAAATAATTCATCAGTTTGCTTATAATTATATTTTTCTATTAATTTACAAATTTTGTTTTTATCAATAGTTTTATATTCATTATTTTTTATAATATTATTTATTATATTCCAAGTCTTTTTATTATTATTGTAAGTGTTTAGAAATTTATTTTGATAGAATCTTTGCTTTGTTTTTTGTATTAGGTTTTTTAACCAATTACTCTTTTTTCTATAAAGTTCTCTGTATTCTTTATTTGTTTTATTGTTTTTATGTTTTTTATATAACTTATCTTTTTCCTTAATATGACTATATATTTCATCTGTTATCCATTCATGTTTATAATTTTGTTTTTTATTATTTTTAGTTTGATAATGATATTCATGGTTTTCTCTATATTTTTCTTTATTACTTATTTGTTTTTTAGATTTATTTATAATTTTTACAAATTTATTTATTATTTTATTTGGGTCAATTATTTGCTTATTTCTTATATTATTAAGTAAGTTTTCTGATTTTTCAATAAATAATTCCTCATTTATTATATTATTGTGTCTTCTGAATTTTTTAAGATTTTGATTACTTTTACTTAATTTTTGATTAAATATTTCTAACATTATTATATAATGATCTGATATTTCTGTTTGTATAATATTACTTTTAGTATCTTTATTTTTTAAATTAATAAAACAGTGATCTAAGCATGTTGAAGTATAAGATTTTATTGTCTGTACTTCTCTAGTTGCAGTATCAATTAAATTCTCAAAGCCGTAAGTATTAAAAATTTCTAAATATTTCAGTACCAAAGAATTGTTTTTTTTTTCTAGAATATTAATATTCATATCACCAATAATTATAAAATTATTAGTTTTTTCCATTTTTTTATGAGCATATTCTATAGTGTTTTCTAATTCTTTAAGAAAATAGTTTTTATTCGTTAGAGGAGGTTTATAAATTATTAATATTTTTTTTAAATTTGTACTATTATCAATTTTACTTATATTAATATCTTTATATTTAAGTACAAATGTAATATTTTCAAATGTTATTGTGTCAATCTGAAAATTCATCAATGTATATTCATTTTTATAATACATTATTATCCCACCACCTCTTCTATTTTTCCTAAGATTATATATCATACTATAGCCTTCCAGGGTAAAATATTTAATTTCATTTTCATTTATGTTTATTTCTACTAAAATTATTATGTTTATTTCATTTAGAAATTTTTTTATATGACAAATGAGGTAATCAAAATTCTTTTTTATACTTCGTATATTTAAGTATAATATTTTTTCAGAAGACTGATTTATTATTCTATTTATATACCATTCTTCAAAATCACAGTAAATATTTAATTTTTTCTGATCTGATGTTTCAAACATTAGTCAAACATTTTTAGATTATTTTTTTAAGATCATCTTCATTCATTATTTTTATTATAGATGAATTTTCATCTTTTCTTACTAAGATCTTATGGAACTTTGTCCAAGTGAATTTATAATTCTTCTCTTTTGCAATTATTCTTGTTTTCCAAAATAGGGTTTTTTTCCTTTTCGTTAAGTTCTCATTAAAATAGATTCTACTGGTGTCATTGCTATCAGAAATTTCATTATTTCTTAAGATTTTCTTATCTTTCATTTTTTCCATCCAGATTAATCTACTTTTTAAGGTTGAAAACTTGATTATTATAGGCTTTATTTTGTTCTTATTAAAAGTTTGAACCCTATGCATAACCTCTACATTTTGAAGTTGATCTTTCACACCTATCTTGTTTGCAATTTTTTCTACAATGTCTTGCAATTTTTCATTTGGAAGTTGGATAACTCCATTTATTTCTAGGTTATTTTGTCTTAATTTTTCTTCATGATTGTCTATTTCTAGTTCAAAGTTTTTGATTTTCTCTTGTGTTTTATCCTTTTCTTCTTCTAATTTTAAAAGTCTTTCTTCAGTTTTCTCCTGTTTTCCTTCTATGGCTGATAATTTATCTAAAATTTCTTCATAATGTTCATGAATGTAGTTGATACTACTTCTTATTTCCTGTATTTCCGACTTGATTTCTCTTACCTCCTGTAATAATTGACGTATTTCTAGAGCTGATTCCATTTCATTTGTTTGGTAATGCGTATCATGATTGATAAATTTTTACAGATGGATTAGCTTAAATAATTAGAGTCCGTTTTTTAAGACATCAACAGAAATCCACTCTTATTTTATTATGCTTGGGTATGTGAGTTTTTGTTAACTTTCCTTTTGTTATTTTTCGATTTCAACTCACTTTGAAAAGATTACAAATGTAAAATATTGATCATCTCTCATCCAGAAATTTGCATACCATGTTTTAAGAAGATCCATCCAGCGATTCAGAAGTATTAAGGTATATAAACTGACTGATTTGATGACCTTCACTTTCCAAAGACTGTCACTAATATTTCACCCTTAGTTTTCTTTAAATAACAAGTTTTAAAAAGAAAACGTATTTGAATGATTTGTTCATTGCACGTTAATAATTAGGAATTCGTAAATAAGTAATTCCAAATTCAAATTTGGCGATTTATATACTTAACTATAGATATATTTTATTATCGAGAGTTGAAAAAAAAAAAAGTTCGAAACGCTTGTAAATTTTAAAGGAAACCTTTATTGAAAGAAAATGAGAAAGTGTCCTTAAAGTGGCACAGATACAATTGAGGTATTGGATATATGTTCGATCTGACTGTAGATTCCAGTCATATTATATAGAAGTCAGGGCCCTACTATTGAAGCCACTTCTTCATTGCCTAATGTTGGACTTCTTCATTACACGGGAAGCGTCGACCTGCCATGTGCTCTTTTAAAGCAGGGAACAGATGTAATCAATGAGAGCCAAATCCAAACTGAATTGCGGATGTCCCAAAAATTTTCACTGGAAACCTTGCAGCATGTTCTGTGTGGTTAGGCATTGTCATCAAGTTAAGATCATGTTTCAGAAAACCAGGACTTACTCTGTCCAAACAGAGGATGTAACTCCAAGCGTCATTTTGAAATGATTGCAAACACCACCAATGACACGCACGATACAGATCATGTGACACTGAGCAGTACAGCCTTCTATCGGATATCTCGGCAACCGACATTCTTAAGGCAAACTAATTATTTTAAATTCTAGTGGTTGTGATAAGAAATCTAGCGATTTTCTGATCGATCTAGTACTTAGCGAAAAATGAATGGTGGCTATCCAACTCATAAAAATCCTTGAAAAAAGAAAGATTTATACAATGGTTTCAATCGCTATTAATTATTTTTCTACTAACTTATTATACTTCGTAAACTATAAAATCTCACCGAACGCCTATTAAAATATTGTGAAAGAAAATTCACTGTCTGTGTACGGATCGTCCAATTTTGCTAAGAAATTAGAATATTTCTTTTTTTTTTTGTACTTAAAGAATTCGACGAATCTTTCCTCTTCCTGTAAATAGAAATCTTTAAAAAACCTATCTATTTTTTTTCTGAATTTCTAATTACATCATTCCAAAACTACAAATCAGTGATAGAAATAGAGAAAAACATTACAATTGAGAATTATTGGATCACCAAATGCCATTTGGGCGCTCAGAGACTAAAGTCAATGTGTTGTGCTTTACGGTAGCTTGTATATTTAATTATATTACATTTGGTTTCTTGACAATTTATATTTCGCATAATTTTTTTTTAATGGATTTGTTAATTTGTGGTTGTCAAAAAGAATATACAAATCTTGAAGTCATTTCCTAAAGAAAGTTGAAGCGTGATCGAAATTTTGCTGTTCCGTTTATGCGAATGAAAAATAACAAATGAAATGAATGTAAATATGAAATATAAATGTGAATGTTAGTGCATATTTATATCTAATGATGTTTGTAAAACAAATGAGAATTTCTTCCATGAAATAGATAATGCAGCCGAAATATTTTCCAATACTTAGTAAAACTACTTCATAAACACTATTAACCATTAGTTAAGAAATGTTCAACAACACAAGACAATCGAAACTACAGTGGACAGCAGTACTGAACTTTCAAAAAAAACTTTTAAACTTTTACACACATTACCAAAAAAACATTTTTTTTTCTTCTTCTTTTGGGCCAACTAAGGCCCACGGACACGTATGACGATCGTCACGGTGGAGCTAGTAAAGTTCAAGTTGAGATTCACATCAAGTCCAGAATAACACTAAGATAGTAAGTCCCTGGAAACGGACGAAACACAGAAGAAGAAAGAAACAGCCATACTGATGCCGGGATTCGAACCAGGTTCCGACACAACGGCCGCACGCCGTTTAGACCACTCGGCCTTGCCGGATCGGCTATTTTTTTTTCATTATATTTGTTTTCTTTTATTTATTTATTTATTTATTTTTTGGTGGGCTGCATGTTAGAAAATATTTTTTAATTTATTTCCGATAATATTGAATAAAAACTTTTCAAATGCTTAATTTGTATGGATTTAATCCACTATTCCATTTATATCTCTTTTTCTTTAGAAACTTTCGAGAGATTTAAAATTAAAAAAAAAAAATGAATTCTTTTAATTCAACAACCAAATTTAACAAATTGCACATTTTTTGGTCACTTACTATTGTAATATAGGTCTTAAACAAAATATGTCTTTATATTCCATATTTTTCGCCAAATTTATTATTATCTTATTAATTAGGTTAAGTTATATTAATTTAATAACTCTTTACTGGTTTGAAAATTTTACTTTTTGTTAATATTATGACTTTAAATGTATTTTCAAATTTTTTTTTTTTTTACAAACGCCAGGGCTCTTAGCTTGATCAGCTCTGTTCAGGCCAACAACGAGGGGTGAGAAATGATGTCTTTAACCGACGAATCGTTGCCTAGGTTACGCCAAGAGAGGCAGCATCAAGAGATACCCGCAGGAAGGGACAAAAGGAGAAACAGAAGAAGAAAGAAACATCCATGCCACGACCGGGATTCGAACCCGGGTACAGACACACTGGCCGCAACGGGAGACCGCCGTTTCAAATTTTAAGTAACAGAAATGCAATAATCAATTATTAACAATAAACTTTGATTCGTAAATGTTATTAGTTTTGCACACTTTTACTTAACTTTGTGTTTTGTTTTTTTGTTGGTTTTTTTTTCAATGAACTTCAAAACCATTGCTGTTATTGAAGTAAATTTTTACAATTCACTTACATTAATTTTCTTTTAATAAAGCTCATGTATTCGTTGACGAAAATTTTATTTGTAGTAGTTAATAAATTTTATGATATTTAGAAACATTTGTTGTACTCTGTTTGAAAGTTAAATCGTCTTCATCCAATGATAACGTTATTATTTGGTGTTTAACCAAAAACGAAGGTTGATAGATTAATCTACTATACATAACTACATTCTTAATTTACTGATAAAATGAATAATACTCTCAATATTTGATGATAAACCAATGTTTTAAAATTTTTAGAATGATTGACATGATTTTTATCTGTGAAAATTATTAAAAATTTTCTGTATGGATTCAAATGTTTTAGTAAAATAAACAATTAAAAGCCATTGTTTCAAAAATAACGAAACACATTTTAAAATTAACTTTTTAAAGTTTAAAGGCTAAAATTACACATGACAAGTAATAAAAGAAATAATAGAAACAGACACGAATACTTTTGAATCGGAAGAGAACTTTTTCTTTTCTGTGTTTGGCAATTAAATCTCATTTTGTGTTTTTTAAACACATCTTAAGAAATTAAACATTTTCATGATATTAAAACTTCTTTATTTACCAAATTCATCTTCTATATTCACGATATTTCGACAAACTAATCGTTTAACTTTTTCAAGTGATAAATAAAAAAGAAATACCTGATTTTTCTTTTAATACATATTTTGGAATGAATTAATCAAACAATCTTTACTCTTCACAAAAAAGGTACGTATCGTGTCACGCTCGTTACACAACATAAGCATTATTAATATACTAGCGCTTTTAAAAACAAATTTTTAAATACAAATTACTGAATATAAATTACTGCATTCACTGTCCAAAGTCCAAATTTACGATAGAAAGTTCCAATATTTCTGTATCCAATGTCCAATATCCAGATTTATGATATCATGATATAAAGTCCAATAATTCATCAATTTTAGCCTCTAATGAATCAAAAATATCTTTTTACTTCAAATTGATGACTTATTTATAAACTCATCTTGAGAAATTAAATATTTTCTTGATATTTCTTTATGTACCAAATTCATCTTCTATCTTCACGATATTTCGACAAACTAATCGTTTATCATTTTCAAGTGATAAATAAAAAAGAAATACGTCGGAATCAATCATTGTTATTTTTAAAAAAAAAATACATCAATTCTCTTTTAGTAGAAATATGGTACGTAGCATATCATGCAATCTTTACTCTTAACAAAGATTTACTCTTGCAAGTAAACCTTCTTTCCTTTGATACCGGTTTTCCGGAAACCCATATATTTTCTGAAAGCTTATATCCCAAATAGAAAAACTGTGAAATCTTAGGGGCAGAGGGACAAGCGTTTAGGAGCTATAGGACCCACAAAGTATCAGTAAAGTTTTGGAAACATGACCCAAAAGTCGCAAAAATGCTTGTTTCACATATTTATATGAACTAATAATATGGTAAGAAGTTAGAGATCTCAATATAAAGGAAGAAACAACTCTCTGAAAAGAAACAATATACATTGGGATGTTGAAAATGTGACTTGTTATTGACTTCAAGCAAAATCTATTACAAGAGACAATCAATGTGCAATTCATCAAATAAACAGTGAGACGGGCAGAAAGACAGTTCACAATGGGCACATTTTACAAAAGCGATAGCCTTCCACTTTGCACACTCATCGTTTGTCAATGAATCGAAGCAGTAATCCATTGGCGCAATCCACAATCCAGGTTCATCGTCCAAGTATCCGCCCATATAAAAAGCATACTTAATCAAGTTCTTGAAACGATGAGCGCTGACCTGACATAAGAAAGGGACTACAGGGCCAGAAAACTATCGCAATGCCAGATGTCCTCCTGTGAAGACATACAATACGTTAGTACTTGATAGCAACATACGGGAACATACAAGAAATAGAGACGTTATTAAGGGAATGTGCACATCTATACACACTTTACTGGGTCCTATAGCTCCTAAACGCTTGTCCCTCTGCCCCTAAGATTTCAGTTTTTCTACTTGTGACGTAAGCTTTCAGAAAATGTATGGGTTTCCGGAAAACCGGTATCAAAGGAGAGAAGGTTTACTTGTTAGTAACGATTGCATGACACCCTACGTACTATATTTGTTAAGAGTAAAGTTTATATTAAAATAGAAATGATATATTTCTTTTTTCTTTTATCAGTTGAAAAAGATAAACGATTTGTCGAAATATCGTGAAGATGGAAGATGAATTTGGTAAATAGAGAAGTTTTCATCTCATTTTTTTTTTTTTTTAAGATCTGAAAAGGCATTCATAGATTTAGTGTGAGATTATTACTATAAGAATTACTGAGAAGCAAGAGAGCCAGAAAGTTAAAATCGCAACAGATAAACTCAGATATCATATTTTTTTTTTAAAATACCTGAACTTTTTTTACGGCAGGAGCTATGAACAATTTTATCTTCATACATCGCCGTTACAATACTTATAAAATAAATTTTCTATCTAACTTCATTTCGCTAAATTCCCACAGATGAGTAACTTAAACGACATCACATATCCTCTGCATCCTAACTTATAAAATGTCCTAGAATTCTTATCTTATAATTGGAAAGAAAATAAATTCTATATTTCATTACATAATTAATAACATTGATTGATTGATTAATTTAATTGTCCATTGATTGATAAAAACTTTAAACAAAATAGGAGACAAAAAAATCCATGGGTAACAACTGTAATAAAAGCTTTGAACTCGAATATTTTGTTCGCGACCCTATTTAGAATAAATTCAGAATTTTATCACGTTGGTTATGAAACGAAATATATCAAGCTCAAATTTTTAGATTAGATTTAGGAAACAGAATATGCCATTGAAATTATTTTTCTAAATGAAGAAAATGAGTTTCTAGAGGTCAAATGTTATTGATTATATTAATACCTTTGAATAAAAACAAAATTATTTAAATGATTTAAACTGTTTGAGGATTTTTGAGTGCATCATTAAAAAATGGTAATTAGTTCTTAGATTATTAACAGTAATTAAAATTTTATGAATTCAAGGTCCCGCAAGTAAATTTATCATCGGAAAAACAGATTTAATTTATATTTCAAATTAAAACTGCTTAAAGAGATAATAACAATAACAGAATTAACACTGAGATATATTTGAGGAGAAAACTTAAACGTTATCAGATATATATATTTTTCGTGCTTGAATAAATAACAGATTGTTTCTAAAGGACTCGTCTAAGTTATTCTAGAGATTATGTGTTGGTGTGAAAGAAAATAACAACTTACTTTTCGGTTATTTTAACACTTTGCATTTCACGCTGTAGACCTAAGTGAAAATTCCTGAAATTTGTGTTCTTAAAATGGCAGCGCCCTGTTGCTGATTTAGGCTTCGGACATAATATCTCGTGAGTGATTCTTGACAATGCTAAGTGCGCGAGCAACTCATTGTTGCGTAATTAACGAGAACGTGCTTAGTGCAACTCCGAGCAGAAAGCCACGCTTTAGATCGTCAGTTCTCGTTCAAGTTTACAGCGGTAAGGATGTGTTCCTAATCGCTGCAGTGCAGTTCTCTCCAAAGTTC
Source organism: Thereuonema tuberculata (assembly GCA_023159025.1). Lineage (NCBI taxonomy): Eukaryota > Metazoa > Arthropoda > Chilopoda > Scutigeromorpha > Scutigeridae > Thereuonema > Thereuonema tuberculata. The sequence goes on from JAFIDM010004322.1 coordinate 18,838, forward strand.
CGAGCGGTAAGGATGTGTTCCTAATCGCTGCAGTGCAGTTCTCTCCCAGGTTCCCAGTGATAAAGATGTGTTCCTTATCGCTGCAGTTCAGATTGCTGCTAAGTGCCCAGCTGTAATGATGTGTTCGTTACCGCAATTCGGAGTTCATAGTTCCGTACTTCAGATCTCCAATTCTTAGTGAAAAGTTGTGTTTTAGTGCTTCGTTATTGAGAATAAATCCAGATTGATTTTTCTCAATAAAACTTGTGAAATACATACATCAAAGATGTATTTTCAGTGAAAAGCCACTCAACGAAGATTGCTGTTCCAATTTCGAACGTGGGTCGCCATATTGGATTCTGTGTGAATTGCCAAATTACGACGTGGATTTCCAAGGAAGACTTCGTGACTTCAGACCAACGGAAAGCCGCAATATTACCCCGTGAGTACAGTTTTATTTCCCCAGAGTTTCGTACTCTCTTCGTCCGTACCCAGAAGTTTAGAACTTAACCTTTTGACCGAAGCATTTTAGGCCCTGCTTAGCGAGCCGAAGAAAGAACTTTCATTTAACTCGCTTAAATTGTTTTGGACTTTAAACTATTCGATAATTAACGTTAAAGAAATAGATATGTTAATCTAGTTGATTACCTGTAGGAATTTTCCATATAACTAAAGGAATTCCATTTCTCTGTGTGAGAATGTATTAAGTTTTAAAAGAAGATTGTTTTATTAAATGTTTATTTTGTTACACTTTCGCCTTAGTTTATTCACTTCCTTTTTAAGCCTTTTAAAGTCGGAATTTTACTAGCTTACCAGTTAACGAAAATCTCTGCCGAAGAAAATTAATTAGGATTATTTTCTCCTCATAACTTTTTGGCCAAGTAAAAGCAAACACAGATTATAAATCTTATTTTACTAATCGCTGAAAGTAAAATGTTACAACAAATCTTAGCATGGAAATTATTTTTAGAGAAATAAAAATATGAATCATCTTTACGAAGATAGGTTCAAAAAAAATAATTGTCATTTAAAGACATCGGGAAACGTTAGAATAGGCTTCACTTATTAAAAAACAGCATTCTTCTTGATTTTGATTTATTGATGATTGCCAGATTGTTTATAAGTAACAGGAACCGAAAACAACGACTTCAAAAAAAATCAAGATGTAACTAGAAGTAAGACTCAAATATATTTTTAAAAATGAAATACTCTGCTGCCTTGTTATTCTTTAAACCCATAAAACCAATATTTATTAATATCTTCTGATAAAAAATATTTAATTTTAAACCATCCTTGTCATCATCTGTCAGTTCGTACGTCTGTGATCGAAAAGTACGAAACTGAAACTAGATTGATAGTTCAATTGATAGTTGATTGTTGATAGACACAGGATGGACATGGATGCTTTCTCTTGTATTCCCTGTTCGGCTGAAACCTATAATATTTCTCTTCAGTTGATTCTAGTCTTCCTATAATTGCTACTCTCCTTTTTAAATACGCATAACTCTGTGGCAGGCAAAGGAAAACTTTTTGATTATTCGCTGTGATTTTCCATTAACTAAGATGATGAACAGAATAATGAATTTGAGATAATTCAAAATATTACAACATTAGAAGTTAAACCATTTTTTCCCGCAGAGCAAGAATACATTGAAAAACTAATTTATGTGTTTTAAAAATTGAAGTCGTGTATATTTTTTTAATCATTTTATCTTGAAAATACTTTAACAGCTTTTCAGAGAAAAGACTTTTACAGCTTTTACTAAAACATCAGAAAATTGAATTAATTGAATTGATTCATTTCTAAAACATTAGAACATTACAAATTTGAATCAATATATAATTTTTAAACATTAAAAAGAACTCAACAACTTAAATAGAAGGTCAATTCATGTTTTTTAATAAACACAAAATCAATTTATAATCTGTCAAACACATGCACAGTGGTTAGAAGAGGCACTATTATAGATTGAAGCAACAACTAGTTCAATCAAAGCCATTGTAATTCAAAGGTAAAGTCCAATTTAAAGGGATGCATGAATTAAGTTCATTTAGTAAATCTAGACCCCATTTTGCACCATTGGGGCAGCTCTAGTAAGTGTCCACAATGGATATCGTATCTGCTCTCAACATAATCGATTAAAAATTTCTACACAAGATTTGTCTAATTGCAATCATTTCCCTGACCCACTCAATGGCCTCCTGAAACCGGAAGTAGCCTGAACCAGAAGACCTTCCGATAACTTCTTTCACTCAAATTGAATTTTCTTAATGCGTTCTTTGGAAGATCACAGAAAACTTTAAGATCATTTCTTTCTCATTTCTTAGCAACTGATATTTTCCGTATATTTCATTTTTAATTTTTTACCTCTCGTTTTAGCTTAATTTAAGGAGTTAAAATTACTTCTGAATCCATAATTATTTTTATTTTCTGAAATAAAAACGTGAATTTTTTATGTAATGACAAATAGGTTTCGATCGTTTTAAAGTTTTTCTTAAATTTCTGAGGGAAATTTATGTTTATTGTATTTAATCTAAAGTGAAAATGAAATTTGAAGGTCACTGCATGTCTGAACTGTCATCGTATGTCCATTGTAAAGCTTATGAAGCCGTAGCTGTTTACCACTCCCGTTCACTGTGAAAATTTTTTAATTCATTCTTA
>JAFIDM010004324.1:0-20683 GCA_023159025.1 Thereuonema tuberculata
TTTTTTGTAGATTTGAAATTTAAATTTCTTTTAAAATCGAGTAATATAAGTATTTAAAACTTTGTTAGGAAAATTATTATTTTTAAATTCATTAATGAGATAATTCAAATTATTCAAAAAATCATCTATTTTAGAGTTAATGGTAAGATATCTTCTTAACTCTTGTAAAAAGATATTTTGAAATAAATTAAAACTAACATTACTTGTAAATTTGTGAAATCTGTTTATTTTAAAAGGAAACAAAAATGTTTTATTAAATAATTGTATATGAGGTATTTTTTGATTGAAATATATTCTCAAATCCAAAAAATCCACAAATTCAGCATGAATATTGGTTTGCTGTAAGTTAATAATGTTATTATAAATTTTATCTTCTATATAATTAATATTAAATTTAGTATTAAAAATAATTAAATCGTCTATATATCTAAAAATTTTAAATTGGAAAGGGAATTCAATACAAAATTGATATTCAAAGGCCAATAGAAATAAGTTAGCAAGAATGCTACTGTAGTTTACTCCCATTCCAATAGCTTTAATTTGGGAATATATTTTATTATTAAATTCAATATAATTATTGTATAAATTAAATTGAAGAAAATTAATAAATGTTTTAATAGGAATTTTAAATAGATTAGTAATATTAAATTCTGAAATTAAAAATTTTATTTGCTGTAATGGTATATTTGTAAATAAATTTTCTATATAATAAAATAGGCATTAAGTATGTATTCAAAGGAAATTTGGATCTAATAAAAGAATTAAGTATTCTACTAATATTAATGTTATCAAAAATTGTAGATGAATAATGAAATAATATTAATTCTTTATTTTTATTAACATTTGTATTAAAATGTACTTTATTTATTTTAGACAAAATTTGATAATATCCATGATTAGATGAAGTAAATGTGTATTTTTAATGTTTCTAAAGTCATAATTTTGCATTAAATATTTTAGCTTGGATTTATTTAAATGAAAAAAAAAATTTTTAACTACGGAAATCCTATCCATTTCAGAATTTTCAAAATTATTTTCCAAAGTATTAAAAAATTGTTTAAAATCAATTGTATTTTTAAAATTGAATTGAGGAAATTTAGAATATGCTTTAATATGTTGTAGATTTAAATTACCTTTTTTTACATTAAATGTTATGAATAATATTGATAACAATATTATTCATAACAATAATATTGTTATGAATAATATTATTCAATATCTCCGCGAAATATCACCAGTAATAAAATGAAATTTATCCGTAGATGGAGTTTCTAATTTAATTTAATAGTACAAGATAGAATATGAAGTAGAATACAAATGGAATTCACATATCGTCACAGGTAATTTAAATTTTATAGACAATATTAAATTAATTTTTTTTTTAAATTTAGGTATAAATTATAGACTTCGTAATTACAAAACACACAAACAGTTACTTAATATATTTACAAAAGACATAAACAATTTTATACTAAAAATCAGTTATAAATATAACTTATGTTATCAAAATTTTATAGAATGGAAACAAAATCTTATATCCAAAATCAATAACATTCAACATCATTCACATGACAGGGTTACCAATGCTATAGATTATAAATTTAAATTACACAAAATCAAAAAAACTAAATCAACATATGAAGATACGTATAGTTTCACAACTATAGACAAGGCACACAACAATTTAGCTATCATTTGAAAACATTTTTATTTTTACAAAATTAAAGAATTATTAAATGATCAAACGGTTTTTTTTAAAAATTACTAAAACTAAAGAATTTATTTTAAACAATTTAGATAAAAGTTTTTCTAAATTTCAATCACAATTTAAAACACTTAAATATAAGAAAATTATTATCAATAAAAATCTAAATTATTTATTTTAAAATCCAAAAATTCACAAAACAGGTAAATTTAGAATGATATGCAGCACAACTAATTCCATATTAAAGCAATCAAATATTATTTTGCAAATTTTTCTTAATAAATTACATGGAATTATTAAAAGTAAAATTAATCCGGATTTTTATTGGCTCATTAATAACCATGATGATGTTATTAATTATGAGAATAATAACAAAATTTTTAATATAATTACAGCAGACTTTGAAAATTTATTTACAAATATACCATTGGATTCATTATTACAGCAAATAAAATTTTTAATTTCAGAATTTAATATTACTAATCTATTTAAAATTCCTATTAAAACATTTATTAATTTTCTTCAATTTAATTTATACAATAATTATATTGAATTTAATAATGAAATATATTCCCAAATTAAAGGTATTGGAATGGGAGTAAACTACAGTAGCATTCTTGCTAACTTATTTCTGTTGACCTTTGAATATCAATTTTGTATTGAATTCCCTTTCCAATTTAAAATTTTTTAGATATATAGACGATTTAATTATTTTTAATACTAAATTTAATATTAATTATATATAAAAAAAAAATGGTTTTTAAATTTCAGAAAGCTGTCCGGCAAATTATATATATATAGACATACACTTTAATTGCTTGCTCATCAACAGCATATAATAGGCGACGAATTATGACTATTAATTTTTATAAAAACAAAGTTCTTTAAAAAAATAAATGAATGATTAAAAATTATAATTTAATTAAGTATGAAATATTTTTTGTGTAGATTTGTCATTTATTTAAACTCCAGCCTTGAGCTACATCGAAACAGCCCTTTATATGATTTATATTTCATTGTATATAAATAAAAAAAATAGAGTAAATAAGAAATTAAATGATAGGAATTTCTAATGCGGATAACAGAAAAAAAAATACTAATAGTAAAACTAATGGTGGAAGATAACAATAATTTTAAGATTTATTAATAAGAAAGAAAAATATTTATTTGACTTAAAACCACATGTAAATATAAATTAATCTTCTCAAAATACAATAAATAATAGTTTTATTTTCCATCTTGGATGGCCTAATGTATGTTTATATACATCTGTACAATTCAACTTCGAAAAGAAGAAGAAAAACAGGAGAAAGAGAGAGAGAGAGAAATCACGAGACCTAAGCAAGGTCTGCGACCTGTGGTGAAGAAGTACGCAGGAAGATGGTGGTTATGTATGGCTTCCTTCCTTCAGCCTGATTTTCTTAGGGGAACTTCGGTGATTTACAGGCCAGAGTCACCTTTCCTTCAATGCTCTCTTTTCTTCAAGGTTTGCAGGCAACATTAAAATACTTTTCTTTCCTTGTTACGAAGATTTTCGAATAAGTTTTTCACTTTGAAAACCTGCTTTATATAAAAGTTATTTGAAAAAGCTTTATTTTCTATTTAATACTCTCAAAAATAAAATAAAAAAAGAAATTTTGGAAAAGAAGAAGAAAATTGGCAAAAAAAAAATCAGACCGGATTGATTTATTTTGTTTTTGCTAAATGAAATCCTTAAGATTAATAAATATATTACAAGTTAAAATTCTAAACGAATTATTTTGTTTTATTTGCATTCACTAATCAGAATAGTTCGTAGTTATTGGATTACCACTTGCTTTTCTAAAATTTAAAAGAAAATTCCACTTTCATACAATAGATGAGTAAGATAATCCCGATTACTTACGCAAGTTACAAATGCAGTACATGTAACAAGCAAAAGCAACTAAATATGGAGCAGAAAAAAAGGTTTAATCTGCATTACGATCTTTAGATTTGTAATTCTGTATTTTATGTAACAGATATCATGTTATGTAAAAGGATTAATAACAAATATTTAGGTGGAAAAGATTCCAAAGCTGCTTCTTTTACAGTGATTTCTTTTTCAAGGTATCGGTATCAATATTTGTCTTTGTCTGCGGTGGCGCCATCTTTTGCAGGAAGCAGAACTACTGATTTTGTACTTTGGAGATCAAACAAAACTGTGAAGTTTAGAGTATTATTTCTGTGTTAGTTAATATAGTGACGACATTGTTTGCAGAATAATTAAAACAGTGAGAATTTCAGACAGGGAAGGAATTAAATTAATGAAGTTATTATTGTCCATCTAATCAGTGTTTCTCGCTTATAATGGAGCTTAAGTGAATTACATTCTTATTTAAACTGAACATCCGTAACATCTATGACTGAGAAATGATATTCACTGGATATTTCTGGCTGATGAGATTTAAAGTATCGAAGCACTGAAAACCTTTTTATTTCACTGTATGTCCTTTATTTTTTTTACGTTTCTTTATTGCTTTTAATTTATATTTCTCTCTCTCTGGTGTAACTGTCTTTCTGACAGGTTTCAATTGGACGCTCTCCATTTTCTTCTATCCTGTGCATCTTTCATTAATTGTTCATACTTTCTTCCTCTTTTAACATCATCCAGCATTCCAATCCTTCTTCTTCCTCTTCCTCTCTTTCCTTCCACTTTTCCTTCTATTAATCTTTGTTGTAGACAATTTCTTCGTAGCGCATGTCCTAACCAAGATGCTTTTCTCTTGCGTATGGTTTGTAACAATTTCCTTTTTTCACCTATCCTTTTTAAAACGTTCTAGTTCTTTACTCGATCCGATCATTTCACTTTTAACATTCTTCTCCAGAGCCACATTTCAAGACTTTCTAGAAATCTCTCTTCCTTCTTTTTATTAGTCCATGATTCACAACCATATAATACCACACTCCAAACAAAACATTTAGCAAACCTTTTCCTTAATTCTATTGAAATGCCTTGTGCTGTTAACAATGCTTTTACCTTTTCAAATGCTCCTTTACCCATTGCTATTCTACTTCTTATTTCTTCAGTACAACTTCCATCCCATTTCACCAGACTTCCCAAATATTTAAAAGCCTTTACTTGTTGTATAATCTTTCCCTCTAAGGATATATTAACATTACCTTCTTGCCTGCTTATTCTCATCACCTTGGTTTTTCCCACATTTAAGTTCATTCCAAAGTCTTTCCCAACTGTTACTATACTGTCCATCATTTTCTGTAACTCTTCTTCTGATTCTGCCAACACTGCTTGATCATCTGCATATTTAATGGTTTTCAATCTCTCTCCTCCTATCATAACACCTCTTGCTTTATCTAAAGCTTTCGCAGTGAGTTGCTCTGCATATACATTAAAAAGCACTGGGGAAAGACAACACCCTTGTCTAACTCCTCTTCCAATACCCATCTCTTCAGTCTCATCATCTCCTACTTTTACAGCCACTGCCTGCCTACAATACATCTCCTTTATTAGTTTTCTATCCTTCCAATCAATGCCAATTTCTTTTAAAATTCTCAGTAGTACATACCAATTAACCTTATCGAATGCCTTTTCCCAATCAATAAAACAAACAAATAAGTCTTTATTCACTTCTAACATTCTTTCTCCCATCATTCTTAAGCATCCTATGGCATCTCTAGTTCCTTTTCTAAAACCGAATTGATCTTCTCCCAAATTTTCCTCAATCTTCCTTTCAATTCTTTTCAATATAATCCTTGTTATTGGTTTTGTAGCATGGCATATAAAACTAACTGTCCTGTAATCTTTACAATCTTTGGCATTAAATTTCTTTGGTAACGGAACCAAAATAGTTTTAAGCAGTTCTTCAGGCCAAATACCTGTATCATATATCATATTGATTACATTTGTCAATCTATCTATTGCAGCCCTTCCCAAGTTCTTTAGTGCCTCAGATGGTATTCTGTCGCATCCCATCGCTTTCCTTTCCTTGAGGTCTTTTATTGCCTTTTCCACTTCCTCCCTCAATATCTTTGGTCCTCTATTCATTTCTTCACATTCCCTTTCATCTTCCTGATCTATTTCAGGATGTCCAGCTTTACTATCATATAATACTTCCACAAAGTTCTTCCATATATTTTTGTGTTCTTCAACACTTGTTGTTATCTTCCCATATTTATTTATTTTCCCATATTTATTATTTACAGTTTTCTTATTAGAAAATTTGACAATCTTCCTCAAGTTCCTTAATAGTTATCTTTTTAAATGCGTCTGTAAGAAATATTCTATTAAAGCATCTTGGTTTGCTGTTTACTGAAATAGTTAAATTCTTATTGGATAAATTTTAAGGAAACTTTTTATTGAAATTTACACAAATGCACTGACGAAATTCCAAATTTGGTCAAAATAGACTCAACTACTTCAATCGTTATTAATGGATTTTTGTTTTTATTTATTTGCTTTTTAACTAGGAGTTTTGTACAGTAATAAATTGTAAAAATAACCAAGGATTTTCTTTTATTATTATGTTTTATTTTTTAAAAAAAATTCTATTCTCTCAATATCGTTACAAATACTTTTGTAGCTAAGGTCATTTCAATCTTCCAGATCTACAGTAAATGTATAAAAATTACTGTCTGTAACTTTTAATTTCTGCTAACTTTTTTTTTTTTTTAACTTATTTTTCTAGGAATGTCAGACTCATCAAATGAGCCTGTGTGAATGTGACCCGTAGAAAACAAACAGCAAGATGAATCTTCTTGAAACTTACAAGGAAGTGCGTAACCTCGAACGCTGAGAACCGCACGAAAATGTGCTTAGAATATAAATCGCTCATCCCAAAAATAGAGGTATGAGTCAGTCTCATGCAAAACTCAGCTGTTGTCTGCTAGCGCCATCCGACGGTGGCATATTGTATCTGCACTAACAAGTACTTAATCTCAAGATATTGCCACTGAAGACAACAACATATTGCCAACCTCTTGATATGTACTTCTTTAGGCAATATAGGCTCTACGAGAAGGATCGTTGATTTTGTAAGACCACAATGTGAAAAACCACAAGTTACCAAAGTTCCTCTCTTGGAACTTCAATAGGTAATCATTCAAATGTATCTCGTGGTAAGACGTGCAGTTTTGCATGACAATGACTCATGTCACTGTTTTTGGATGAGCGATTTATATTCTAAGCATATTTTCGTGCGGTTCTCGGCGTTCGAGGTCACTCGCACTTCCCTTGTTAGAGGGTACATTTAACGACGAGAGTCTATCTAAATTTCATATTTTAATTATTTTTCTCGAGAAATTAGCGAGAGAAAAGCATAAAAATTTCCATACAAAAGCATTAGAACAGAAACAACGGATTTCTATTAAAATTTAAAATAAAGGCTATTAATCAGCTTTTTAATCTTCTCAGTGTCTACGCGAGCTTTAATATATTAAAATTAATCAGTTTACAAATTACGTAAATATTTGCGGAATTTTCTTTTTTTTTCTGAAAATGAAAAAACATTAAAAAAAAATTATTAGCAGCTCTAACTCAAAAAGAAACAAAAAAGTCAGAAACTTTTTTATGCTATTTACCCGACTTTCTTTTTTTTTAAAAGAAAAAACAAGTTCTTTCAAGAACTTCTTATTCCCTCCCCTCCCCTTTTGTTTTTCATCAAAAACATATAATGGACTTTGTTTTCTGTTATCTTTATTCTTCGACAACGATTTTCCCAAAGCATTTATTTTTCCCTTTTCTTTTTTCATACTTGCAACTGAAAAAAAGGAGAAAATTATCCGCTATATCGATACCAATTATCATAATAAATCGTATCTTGATTTTTTTTAATGAATTTTTTTTTTTTTTGCTTTCTATAGGTAGCACTGAAGTAATCGATTAAAAATTTATTGTGCTGAACAGAAATTTCTGGATAATTTTGTAATATAATATACACTCAATTCTGAAGCATTAAACTTTAACTAATTCTAGCTGACGAGCAATGATAATAGCGAATCAGCTGTTTCTAATGTCGACTAGAAATGATTATAAGTGGCCCTACAAATATTATTTAATTGCTTAATCAAGCCTTCAATTTGTTAAAATATGATAATTGGGGGTTGTGGCACAACGTGGTCAGTGGTTGATGAACATTTTACTTGAACGCTGGCTTTAGTTATTGTTAGGATTTCCTTCAGTGGTGGGATTGCATCCAGAGAAGTAGAAACTACTCACGTAAAATATTTTCAATGCAAGACACAACAACGATTGAAGCACGGACGATGAGAAAACATTGGACACAGTAAACCAACTTAGTGGTCTTTTCCTCTCTCTCTTTTTGTATTTTTCTCAACAATTTTTATATTAACTAATCGTACGAAAGCAGTTCATGGAAAGTGTTTGGTTTTACTTTTATGAGTTATCGGAATTGAAATTATGATTGTTTTCTTTTTTTTTTTTTCAAAATTGAAGGAAACTTATTTTTGCTGGTTTATTATTTAAACAATATAGTCCTTTATTATCTTTTCTCTTCAATTAAACTCCAAGTCGTGGGATATCCGCAAAATGCAGATTTTTTTCTCTCTCTCTCTTCCGATTTATGTCTATTGAACTTTTAGAGGAAAGCCTGATATTGGTAGATAAGTTTTCTTGTAGTTTATTGGCAATGAAAACTTACTCTGAGTGCATTAAGAAAGATCCAAACAAATAACAGCTGCGATTAAATCTGCACTTTTGGGCCTAAATAAATGTCCTAAAGTTCATCGACTATTCCGGCGCAGAAGGAGGAGGCGGCACCGACAACGGAAGAAGCCAAGATACAGAAACAGAAGCAAGAAGCCAAAGTCGTTAGAATTCGCCTGAAACACTTAAAAGCGTCTTTTCATTTTGCCTTTTCTCTGCTGATAACGGGTCCGGTGGCGTAACGATCCTCTCTCTCCGGGGTCCTCAGTCGGTCGGCGATGGGTGGGACACAAAGACTACCAGTTAAATTACCCATAAAATTGTTCAATTATTTTTACAGCTGATATTAATCACTGTACGAGGAAAGTAGGCGTTCGTCTGAGGTGAGGACCTTCCGCGGTGATGAGGCTCTGGGCAATGATCTGCGCGCAAGGATCCATCGAGATGTAGGTCAACTGGGATACTCAAAACAAAGTTCCCTCGATCGCTTCCCCCTCGGCCACCCCTCTGCCACCAACGACGAATCACGAATTCATTAAGGGAAAGAATAATCAGCAAGTGGATGGGGAGATGAGACAAGGGGGAAAGTCTGGGGCTTTTTTTTTTATTATTTTAACTTTTATTCACAAAGATAAAAGCATAAAATGCAATATCCCCAAATTCGATTTCAAAATTTTTACCGAAACCTTATTTTTCTTCTTTAAAGAAAAAGAAAGGAAGTATAAAAAGAGAAAAGATGTCGCCAAAACTACAGTCAAAAGATGACTGAACAAATGAACAAACTTTTAACCACTTAAGTGTCTTATTCTAAAAATTCAAGGAAGTTTCAAAAAAAAAAAATAATTAATTCTCTTATAAAGTTCAGATAAATTAATACTAGAAGTAAACTTTTACTTCTCTTAGGCTAATTTTGTAGTTTATTCGTTAAAAAGACAAGCCCTAACTCTAATTTATCTCTAACTTGGTAAAATGGACTGAAGTTAGGCCCTGAGGTGAAACAAAGGAAAATCCTGGGTTGTCTAAAGATTATGTGAATTTATATTTCTACTAGAGTGTAGAGTCTCATTTCACTAGGGTCGATTTATTAAAATCAAATCTTATTAGGGATAAAAGATTTAATTTGATATTTGTTTAATATAGAAAAGTTAATTGATTTTGAATCTTTAATGTAAATATAGTGGTAATTTTCATGATTTTTTTTTCCTAAGCAAAGTGCCACGCCTTAATCCTTAGCAGCGTTCAAATAGAGAGCATTAGTTAATGCTTTTGCTAATCTAATCACTACCCTAAAGGTGGTCGGAGAAAACTTGGACGCACGCAAGCTTTAAAAAAAAATACAGATATGAAACCAATACCATTTGACAGCTAAGATGCGTCTGGACGAGAACTAAACGATAAAAATCAATGATCTCCCTCAATGAATTGAACTCACATCTTACAGCTCGCATATATCACTTCAGCGATCGGTATTTGTAGTTTTCAGAATTATTCAAAAAATATATTATTCCTTAAATAAATCAATTCAGTTGTGATTAAAAAATTAAGCCATAGTATATCATTTCCATTAGCTGTTCAAATTTTAAATGCAGCTGCTCGGCCTTATAGGTTTAATCCCTGAAGAAGCAGCCCTACTTCTTTCTTCCCCCGGTTTATCCCATTTCACTGATGAATTACAGTAAATCTTCAAGGCAACAATAATTTAATAACGATAATCTAAAGTCAAAAATTATTGTTGTTCAATACAAGGCCAAGAGAACTGAGCAACAAAAAAATAACGCACGAAGCAGAAACCTGAGAAACAATAAGAAACTATGAAGATTAATGTAATTGCTTAATTAATTTTAATTTAGTTTGATTTTCAAAGAAACTGAAATAAATAATCTCTGTCGTAATGATCATTTTAATTCAAAATAACAGAAAGCCTTTCCTTTTCAATTTATTTGAAAGAGCTTTTCAATTGGATTATTCCATGTTTGAATTTTTTCAGGTGAATTTCTCATTTTTCTTTTCTTATTTTTCTTTACCTCTAACCATCCCACTTCATTTTGTAATTCTTCTTCATCCGTTTCATATTGAATTTGTGTAATATTTGTTTCATTATTATTTACTATATTTCTTTCCTTTTTTAAAGTTAACAATTCTTCTTTAGCTTCTATAAGCTCTTTTTGTAATTTCTGTATAATTTTATTCATAGTTTCATTCTGTTGTTGTTGTTTTTTTATCTCTTCATATAGTGCAATCTCTTTTTCAGTTTGAGGGTTGTTTTCAATTTTATCTTTCTTACCAACATCTTTCTCCATAAGAACATTTGTCTTTATTTCGTTATATTCTTCATTTATCTTCCCTCTATTTAACAATGAGTCATCTATCTGTTTTGGCGGTGATCTTTCCACCTTTCTACTTTTTTGAAAGGGATTCTTTTCTGATTCATTTATCCCAGTAACATAGTCCAGCATCGTGACTTGGGATTTCATCACAAATGCAGAGCGGTCACGTGATGACGGTCCGGGAGAGCCCACTCGCTTACTCTCCACCCGTACCGGTTCTAGGGATCCGAACCCTTGTCCCGTAAGTCCATTGCCATTATTATTCTTCATTTCATGCAATTTCAATACTATTAATAAGTAAGGGGAAGGATTGATAGAAAGTAATTTTCTATTTTAAAATTTCTTTATATTATTATAATTCTTTTTTATTTTTTTAAATGGAGCAGATGCCACAAATGACACCACACGTTGATGTTCAAAGTAATCTCTCTAATACAAACAGTTGACATTTTCCATTTTTGAAAAAAAAAACAAGGTAGGATAGTGATTAGTAAACCAATCACAGTGCTTCGCAAAGGCTTCTGAGTCACCTTTACTTTAGAATAGACTGCGCCGAAGTGGTCTAGAAAATGCGAGCGCGAGTCTGTTTGCGCCCCCATGCTATCTCCCCCCCCCCCCTATTTATATCGAGTAATCGTCATTCTTAACTCAAACATTGTTAATACACTTAATTCCTAATAATGATTTACAAAAAACTTAAGTTGAGAAACTGTGAAAAGATTTAAAATAGGGAGGAAAAAAATGAAGAATAAGAATTTCCCATGAGGGGATCGAATCCGCGACCTTCGCGTTATTAGCACGACGCTCTAACCAACTGAGCGAACAGACCACCTACAACATTCAACATTCACCTACAACGGAGCTAACAGAAGCCGTTACAAAGCATTGTGGGATATGTGTCCACAGACAGACAAACCGGGGATATAAGGCTCTTTCAGAAGCCTAAAATAATTAAATCCACACTATTTGTCTAAAGCAGATTATTTTACCCATTATTAAAGCAGGCGCAAATCCATTCACGAAATAATTCATTACGGATTAACTTCATAGCTGGACGTCACTGTATAGTTTCTGAAGCTTTCCTGTGAGACTTTGTCACATTCTTGCGCTAATTTCTCGAGAAAAATTTCAAAAGTAAAAGTTAGATAATATCTAGTCCTTAGATTTTTATACCAAGTTTCAAGAAGATGCAGCCAGCAGTGCAAAAGTTATTAACGGGACACTCATATAACACCCACACATACAAATACACACAGAATGACTGTCCGATTTTATGCGCCTCAGTTTTTCTAGAAAACCACGCTAAAAATAGGAAAAATATCGAACTATTTAAAATATGGAACTAATGAACAACTTCACTAATGTTGGTTTTCTAATTTCTTTTTTTTTTCAGTAAGTCGAGAGAGACTTTTATGATCTGTACTGGGGAAATTACTTGAACTTTTCCAATATAATCCTACAAACAATCGAATAATAATTAAAAATATGATTTTTTGGCGGGAATTTCAGGATTATTTCTATATGTATATATTGACATTCCAATAGGAATTACGGAATATAAATTTAGTGAATTTGTTTTAAAATAATAGTGCAAACGTTACTCAGATAGTCATATTTAAAGTATTCGTTGAGTTGCTGGTGTGTATCAATCGGGTGTAACAGCTACGTGAATTTAGATAAAAAAATATTAATAATAGAAATAATAAAATCTATGACTCGAAGACAGACAGATAAAAATTTCGAAAATTCTAACAACAAAATATTAGAATAACAAAACGATACCAAAAATATTAAAATACTTCAAAGAAAATTGAAGATTAGAAATAAAAAAATATTTTGTAGATACGTTATATACACACAGATTGAATAAACAGTAATATTTTTGGATAATTAACTAATATGTAAAAGTATACAATAACTCTTGCATTACAAAAAAATGTATTCGTCTCTTTTTATGTTAATTTGAATTGTATTACGTTTCGACCCTGTTAACCTTCTCAGACACAATTAACCATTAACAATTTGTCCTATAAGGATTAAGTTAAAAATAAAATGTGCTTTTTTATGTCAAAATCCTATTTTACTGAAATTGAAAAATATAATGTATAAGTTTCTTACTCTTTTCAAAAAAAAAAATTAATTAAGAAATAAACAAGAAATGTAGGTTTCACTGCAAAACTTCATAATGTTGCAGGAAAGTTACGTTATGGGGTTACTTTGGAACAGAAAACGCCATCCGTTGTATCAATTCCTTTGAAAAGCTTATTTTGAAAAGCTATATCATTAATGTCTATCGTTTAATGCATTTCATTATGTATAAATTTTACCTTTTGGGCAAGACCACTACACTGGGTATATCTCAACCTGGGTAACCGGGTACTCCTGGACCGGCAATCCTTTCTTTCCTGTGTTTGTCTACTATTCTTCTCTTTCTCTCCTTCCATCGTATATGTAGGTTCTGTGCGAATTCTAGGGTTTGTAAAATAGGCTTAAAAATGTTGCGATAGTAGTTGGATTTACACGTGGCTCTATAACATAACAATAATATAAAATAACATGACATATCATAACATGAATGTTATTACACAAGTTGAATAAATAGTAATGTAACCCGAAAAGATCTTCTGTTTAAGTCAATCAAAATCTGAGATCTTCATAATTAGCTTTAGTATGGTATGATAATTCATTGTTCATATTATCTCTTGTCAATAATATATATTGTATCAGTCATTGTTTTTTTATTTATGACAATAACATCTTTTAATGTATTACCACATTATTACTATATTATCCCACAACAATCACTGTATATATTCATTGAATGTACTACTGTATTATTTAATTTTGTAAGGTTAGAGAAAATTCATTCTCTTACCGTTTAATCGTTATTTTTATTTTATTTTTCTTTATTTTTATTTGTACCCTGAAGAAGTCTTTGAAAAAATATATAAGATGAAATATTGGATCGGATCGGTGAAGAAGTATTCTTGTTTTTAGTTTAATACAGGAGTTGTGATATCTTCTGTTTAACATGTTCAAATACATATTTGAAGAAGTGAGGGTTTTTTTTTTTTGATGGGATTAGCTATTTGACTGTGAATTCTCAATTTGATTTTGACATAGATTGGACTATAGGAAATAATGATAAATTCAAATGCATTTTTGTTCTTATTTTTTCCCTTTGAATTTATTTTAGAACTTTTATTTCTAGAATCTTTTCGGGTAATTACCGAATCCTAAATATTATGTTTGAAATACACCCATCAAATTTCGAAATTCCCTAATAAGTGTTAATAAAAGTCTCCTTTTTTTTAATATATTGATGTTTTATTTCGTGGTTTATTTCGTGTTCCAAATATATAACAGTTTCTATATCCTTGCTATCGCCCAATCGTATTTCCTGTAATTCTACGTAAAATAATTTCTAATTCTTTTTGATTCAATAATCTTTTCTTTTTTATCGTACACCATTTCATTGCCTCTTTGACGCCGGTGTCCGAGTTGCTCTACACCAATGACAAAGCGGCCACAGAATCTGTCCTTGAATAATTCCTTCGAGTTTTCTGGCGAATATATCAATTGTCCGGCCCCAGTGTTTCATCTTTTTTTTTTCGCTATGCTTAATGGGTTACTCGTTGGGGGGGATCTCGGTCTGGATCGAATTCAGCTCGTAACCATCATGTCCCAACTTACCGTTCTCCGCTCGATAAGAGAATTCGCAATTTCGTCTGTCGTTGAGTCCAGGACACTCAAGAGCGTCGACCAACATTGTCGCGATTATGTTCGGACCGAGGCTTCACCGCCGCCCGTCGACAGCAAGTTTATGGCGGCGATCAGTCAATCGGAGGTAGAGTTGGAAGGATGAGGACGTCACGCCTAACGTCGACTGAAGTTTTCTAACTCGGCTTTTGTTGTGTAAATAGATAATCATTTCAGTTATGATTATTTTTTCAATAAAAAATAATTCTATAAAATATTTTTTGTTGGTTTATTTTAAGACTTGAGAATTAGCAGCATTTCGAGTTGATTAGAAACAATGACTCGAGAAATAGTAGAGTGATACCGCGAGAGGCTAAGTGTGAACCATTGTTAAACAATAAAGTATCACGAGGAGCAAGCCGTACTGTTCGAACTGTTACTGAGAAAAATCAGTTGATCCTCGGAACTTTGCGAAATGAGTTGATACTGGGAACTTGGCGAAATGAGTTGATGCCGGGAATTTGGCGAGATAAGGCGATCCAGGAATTATGCCATAACTTAGAAAGTTGGACTTGGCCATAGAAGCTATTGAAGAACACTCCTATAACGCAAGTTGGATTCGGTGAAAATTATTTCCGATATCATGAGAATAATAGGAAGTCAATTTTGAAGGATGCATATTGTCTTAATTTATTTCTAAGTATTTTGCAGGAGAGGATTCGTTGGAAATCAAGCGGCCATGTTGTATAATCGCTCGAAGAATGGAACGTCGGCAGACATATTGGATTCGGAGATGCCTTAAAAGCAAACGGATAGAAGTTTGAAGGATTATATTATTCCGTTCCCGTGGAAAGATGCATTTTGGCATATATGGCGGTAGCTATAAGGAAAGCACCAATTTTGAACTCGTAATTAAGACTTTTAGTAGAATTAGTTGCAGATAGTCAACACAGATACTTCGAGGCCCAATACCAGTTAATAGGATAGAATTATAGAAGCAAGCATCATAGATCAACCAGAACTTTTAATACGGAAATAAATTCGTAGATTGTATTAACTCACATACGGTGATAATTTAGAAATAGCCAAGTATAATATAACACTAGCGGTTAAGCCTAGTTGAATTTTATTCTGTAAGAATTATAGATGAATGTTAATTGTGATATAAGGGAAACATTCTAGATTGTACTTGGATAGTTTAAGAGAAAGATAAGTTTATATTTAAAGTTAAGGAAAATAATATATTTTCACTTAGGATAAAATGTACTTAAGTCAATATGTTTAATAACGAGTTTGAAATGACATTTCATCTTCACATAGGGTGAAAAACTTAAGCCGTGCGAACACCACGCAACATTCCTGCAACTTTGTTGCGCGATTTTGACGTTACGAGTGATTTTGACGTCACGAGTTGCAATTTCTTTGCAACTTTTGTCATGAGACTCGAGTTGCATCGACACCTGCAACTCGAAAAATTGCATCGAAGTCGCTGGGAATTACCCAATCACAGGCCAGTGTTGGAACACGTCAGTTGTGAAACCACGCCCATGAAAAAAATGGCGTCGAAAACGATTTCTGTCGATTCGTTTTGAAGACAGGCTCATACTCAATTAATATCAGAGTATTGCGAGTTTCTTTCACGCATAAATAAAGTTTATACTGAAATGCAGTAATTGTATGCGGCAGAATTTATCAGAGAGGTTTCAAAACCTCGATGTTTTTGGATTTTCCACAGCGGATTTGGCAAACGCGAAGGCTGCTGACGCAGAATGCAAAAGTTATGACGTCATTGTTTCCAGGGGAGCATGGTTTCTTATTGGCTGTTGGTCATCCGTTACTTTTCATTTGAAATAATAACATGGAAATCGCGCAACTAAGTTGCAGTAAAAGAGCTTTAGTACAATATCTTTTCTCATGGATTGGAAAATTTATCAAGACTATAGATTTAATAAGTTATTAGGATCCATAATTTAGTATCAAGTTAGTAATTTTATTTTGTATTCACATAGAGTGAATGACTAAGTGTACGATGTATTAAAATAGAACGTTTTAGAAATTGTTATTGAATATCTTTCAAGTTGAGATTAATGTATAAATATGTTTAAGAAGATAGTGAAATTATTAGCATTGAATGTTATATAATAAGTTATAAATATCATTCAAGTTATTGTAAATGATATATCATATTTAATAAGAATCTAACTGATTATTTAGATTAGGAAATGTAATTGTAAACTAATGCTGTTTAGTAAAATGTTATTTTTGTGTGCCTTTTTACCAAGTAATATTCTTTACAATATATACCTCCATCCTTGCTTTGCTTTAATGTTCAGCTTCAAGCCCTAGCTGTTGCTGTGGTCTATATAATGTAGCAGGGTTTAATTCTAATTTAGATTTTATACTTTGCAAAGTTAGAGTTTAAATATTAGTATTTAACAAAAGGTTTAGGAGCATCTAGCACTAATGCTTCCACTGCGCAAAAAGGCTCTACAGGTGTATTGTTAAGAATCCCAGAAGGCATTTTTTTTTTTGTATATTGCAAAGTTGTTTAGATAAGTAATCTTGATAGATTGAGATAGATCTTATGTGTTGATATTTATGTTATAATATAAGAATACAGTTGTTTCAAGATTTTAATTAGTTTAAGATTTACATTGATAACCAAATTTTAGACTTACATTTTTGTAAAAGTAATTGTTTGTAAGGCTATTTTTTAAAATCTTGAACGATACACTTAGATCGAAACATTGATTACTTAGATTAAAAAAATGGCACAGCAAACGCTATTATTTAATGGCGAGAACTATCTAAAATGGAAAATAGGAATTAGAACATCCTTGCATGGAGAAGGGCTATGATTATTAGCCAACAGCCCAATTAATGAGATCCAAGAAATCTCAGATCCCGATAAGAAACGCAAGATGTTGATGAAGGTCGAAAGAGCGGTGGGTATAATCACCCAATCGTTGGAAGACAAATTCCGTTTTATGATAAAGGAAAAAGATGATCCTCAATTATTATTGAGTGAGCTAGATAAAAAATATAATTCGACAGATCATTTAAGAGTTTTTGACCTGAAAAGAGATCTTTATTGCACAAGCAAAATGCATAGCGGAGATGACATTCTTGATAAGATTCTTAAATTAAAACTTATAGTTGCAGAAATAGAACAAAGAGGAGGTCATGTAGAAGATAATGAGCTATGCTGGATTCGCTTATCAGGATTACCTAAGGAATACAGATCCTGTGCGCAGAATCTATTATCTCTGCAGAAAACTGCCAATTTCAATTCTAACATGATTATAGATAATATCATACAAGAATAAAGAAGAGATAAAGTTAACTGCAAAGAGGTGGGATCACCTATTAATCAGTGCCACAATGTAATTAGTGAAAAATAGGGATACTAAGCTCCATAAAGAGAAACAAATTCGTAAGTGTTACATTTGTGGGAAACCATGGCACATTGCTAGATTCTGTAGAAATAATAAGAGTAAGGATAAGGATAATACTAAAGCTGTAAAGCAGAACTATGGAAAGAAATCCTTATTTGGATTTATGAGCTGTAATGAGAATGATAAAGTTAATATATATCCTAAATCCATGTGGTATTTAGATAGTGGGTGCACTAACCACATTTGCCACAATAGAGAATCCTTCTCAAGTTATGAATCCTTAGGAAATAATGTAAAGATATGTAGTTCGAATAACACTTGCTCCAAAGATGTAGGCAAGGGGACTGTTGTTTTAAAAACTAAGTTACCTGGTGGTAAAAGTAAGATAATAACTTTAGAGAATACAGTTCATGTACCAGAAATGAAACTAAACATTATATCTGCTGGAGTTTTAACCAACCACGGCTATAAACAAGAGATTGAAAGAGACAATATATTGTCCATAATCCGTGAAAACAAATTCGTATTGTAGGGACTAAGAGAAATAATTTATATGATGCCAATTGCGTTCCAGTTGTACAGAACCATAGAAGTAACTTTAACGATGTTATACACGACTCGTGTAAGTTATGGCACGATAGATTCGGGCATATTTCTCTGAAGAAATTACGGATTATTAAAGATCAAAATCTTGTTCGTGGTTTAGAGCATATTCGTATTCCTAAAGATAAACACTTGTTTTGTGATAGCAGCCAGAGTGGAAAGTTAACTAATTTTCCCCATCCAAAACTAAAAGGGATAAGAACGCAGAGGCCATTAGAACTAATTCATTCAGATTTATTCGGACCTATTCGCATAAATAATTCCGATGATATCAATACATCTTCACGTTTATCGATGACTTTTCTAGCAGGAGCTCCATATTCCTTCTAAGAAGCAAGGAAGATGTATGTGAAAAGATCAAAGAATACGTTGAATTTGCTGAGAGATCCAATGGTAATTACGTTAAACAACTGCTGACTGATCAAGGGAGTGAATTTTGCAACATCCGCATAAAAGAGTATCTCAAACAGAAAGGTATACGATTTCAGCATTCATCCTCGTATCAGCCACAGCAGAATGGCGTGGCTGAACGGTTTAATCGAACGTTAGTTGAGTGTGCCAGAACACTATTGATAGAATTCTAGTTACACATTCATTTCTGGCCCTATGCAATTCTAACAGCTAATTATACGTTAAACCGTACACCGCACAGCAGTATTTCAAATGAACTTCCCATAGTTAGATGGTTTAATCATGGTTATCCTCCAAATATTAGACATCTTAAAAAATTTGGAAGCATTGCTTTTATCAAGGTACCGAAGCAAATGATTAAAAATAAATTCAGTAGCAGAATCAAGAAAGGTATCATGATTGGATATTCAGTAACCACTAGAGGATATTATATTTATTATGTGACTACTCATAAAGTGTTCGAGACCCGTAACGCTTATGTGAATGAGAACAAGCGAGGGAGCGACCTGCTGAGTGCGCATGAGAAAGATACAGATGAATATGAGAACTTTCGAATTGAACCACCTGAACTTCTTGAAAGTGAAGATGAATCTTCAGACGTCAACGATTATGATTAAGATGACGTAAAAGAGACTCAAGAGGGGCTTAAGCATTTGCAGATTGATCATAGATGATCTAGTACTTCACAAGATGAAGACTCGAATGATGAAGATTATATGACACTCCGAAGTAGAAAAGTTGTTAAACCAAAGATACCAAGCAAGCGTATTCAAAAAAGGCCTCAACGCGACCAAACATCAGGAGATGGTGAATTATCTTAGGTTAGAAAAATAATTTTAAGACAAATTACTATTGGGAGGGGGAATTGTTGTGAAAATAAATAATCATTTCAGTTATGATTATCTTTTCAATAGAAATTTGTGCTTTAAAATATTTTTTTGTTAGTTTATTTTAAGACTTGAGAATAAGCAGCATTTCGAGTTGATTAGAAACAATGACTCGAGAAATATTAGAGTGATACCGCGAGAGGCTAAGTGTGACCATTGTTAAACAATGAAGTATCTCGAGGAGCAAGCCGTACTGTTCGAACAGTTACTGAGAGAAATCAGTTGTTTCTCGGAACTTGGCGAAATGAATTGATCCTCGGAACTTGGCGAAATGAGTTGATACTCGGACCTTGGCGAAATGAGTTGATCCTCGAAACTTGGCGAAATGAGTTGATCCTCGGAACTTGGGGAAATGAGTTGATCCTTAAAACTTGGCGAAATGAGTTGATACTCGGAACTTGGCGAAATGAGTTGATGCCGGGAGTTTGGCGAGATAAGGCGATCTAGAAATTATGCCGTAACTTAGGAAGTTGGACTTGGCCATAGAAGTTATTGAAGAACACTCCTATAACGCAAGTTGGATTCGGTGAAAATTATTTCCGATATCATGAGAATAATAGGAAGTGAATTTTGAAGGACGCATATTGTCTTATTTTATTTCTAAGTATTTTGCAGGAAATGATTCGTTGGAAATCAAGCGGCCATGTTGTATAATCGTTCGAAGAATGGAACGTCGGCAGATATATTGGATTCGGAGATGCCTTAAAAGCAAATGGATAGAAGTTTGATGGATTATATTATTCCGTTCCCGTGAAAAGATGCATTTTGGTATATATGGCGGTAGCTATAAGGAAAGCTCCAATTTTGAACTCGTAAGTAAGACTTTTAGTTGAAGATAGTCAACGCAGATACTTCGAGGCCCCAATACCAGTTAATAGGATAGAATTATAAAAGCAAGCATCATAGATCAACCAGAACTTTTAATGCGAAAATAAATTCGTAGATTGTATTAACTCACATACGGTGATAATTTAGAAATAGCCAAGTATAATATAACACTAGCGGTTAAGCCTAGT
>JAFIDM010004325.1:0-21465 GCA_023159025.1 Thereuonema tuberculata
AGGGGCTTGGCTCTACATGAGATCTCATATCTTTTTAACAGTGAAAGCATTATGAGTCTTGGCAACTTATTTTACATGAAATGTTTTGGGTAGGATTTCATTTCTTTTTGTAGGATGAGATCTGATAACTTTTTAACAATGAAAGCGTTATGAGCATGTGAGTCTTGCAACTTATTTTACATGAAATGTTTTGGGTGAGATTATCTATTACAACTAAATTTAGTTTTAAGATTATTTAGAAAATGAATTTTTTTTCTATTGGTCAACTTGTATATACAAGCTGTTTGCACTTTTGTAAGAAATCACATTATTACACAGTATTATTTAGGCCGAAGCATTGAGGGTACTAAGTATTTCAGATCTTAATAAAATCCAAAGTATAAAAGCTAGATAAATGAAACTTAGCTTATTTCATTAGTATGGTAACTGCATCTTATCCTGAAAATTTGAGCTCTCTAGTATTTCCAGGCCGAAGCTATGAGGGTTCGATAATATATAACCAGACCTCCCCCCCTTTATGAGGGGTTAGAGGGTGAAAGTTACGTATTTCGTAATTTTTTTGTTGTTTGTGTGCTAATCCTAGCCTGCATACCAAATTTCAGCTTTCTAGGACTTCAGGAAGTACCCTAGAGGTTTTGATCATGAGTCAGTCAGTCAGTCAGTCAGTGAGTGACGAAATCGACGTATTTTAGGTATTAATAAAATCCAAAGTATAAAAGCTAAATAAATGAAACTTAGCGTATTTCATTAGTCTGCTAACTACATCTCATCCTGAAAATTTGAGCTCTCTAGTATTATCCATGCCGAAGCTATGAGGGTTCGAAAATACGTCGAAACACTTCCAGAAAAGGTATGTAGTGCCCTTCCTGCCTTCGGCTCGTCTTGGCGGGGGCACTGCCGTGCCCCCAGATATTAAATGTTTAGAATGTCTTTTTTGTTCAGTCTTAATTATCTACCGTGGGGCATTTTTTCGTGTGAAGTGGCATTTAGTGGAACTTTTTTAACTTTTTTTAAATTTTTTTTTGATAATCCTTTTCCGCATCTTTTAAATAGTTTGTTTACAAAATTTTGATGTCATTCCGCTTATTGGTTACATCTACAAAGTACTTTGATTAGACCAAGTTTAATAACGATCATCCTGTATATTGTTCGAGTTATATAGAAGAATATTACCAGAATTGTATATTATAATAATCTAATATTGTTTTTAACTATTAAATAGATTAGCAATAATTTTTTATTCCTCATCATCTTCCGTTTTGTTTTATGATTTTGGTTATGCATATTTCTACTGGCATGCCACATTCGTATAATATACATCTAATTCTTTTTTTAGTAATTAAAAAAAAGGAAAACTAACTAGAGGTTTTCATCTTTGATTTGTAAAATCGCTTGAGCAATTACCGTGCACCAGGCATCAGAATTTTATGCACTGTAAGTGATATCGGTGGCCACCCATACATGTATTCAGTTAAATTTGGTTGTTCTTTGGGCATACCTACCAAATTTGACATGATCTATGTTGTGTCCGCTCGAAATAACCTCTAACATTAAGCGGAATCATTTTATTAACTCTGTATTTATTTCAGTGATGCGTGAGAGGATTCTGGGTCGTAGAAAAATCTCCTGGACGTGTTATCATCATTCGTGTTGCCATAACCGGCTTTTAGTACATCAACAGGAGACTCATTTCTTTCTTGAAGCAAATTTGAATTTTTTCTTTCGTTTCTTTCATCATGAGTTTTTCTTCCTGAGATTGTGCTTGCCCCTTTGTTAGTGGTATCTTACACGATAAATGTAACAAAGATTCGAAGAAACGAATTCAGGCATGAATGATAGAGAGACCAAACTTCAATGCTTCAGAAATAATCTGGGTAGGTTTCATTAATTTATTAAAATCTTTTAAAGTTTATCCACAAAAATAGAACCTCATTGTTGATGCCGTGTCAGTCGCAGCGTTAGAGACTTTTACAACCACTATGGTAAGTATCAGTGTATGAGTTATTTATTGAATCCATCAGTAGTCACTATCTCACTGTCTTTCAGGTTTTCACCTTCTTCTTCAATGAATGCGATTTCCTCTTTCATAACATCTTTTGTCTCATGGATGAATCTTATTCTGATAGGTCAACAAAACCTTATAGAAGATGGTGTTGGATTTCGCCGTATTATCTTCTTTGTATCTCCATTAACCTAGACAGCCAATCTCACAGGCACGTGTCAATTTATAAAAATATTGGCATCACTGTTCTCGCTATTCCCAAATTTTTGTTTGTAATGCGTCTGATTCGACCCGTCACAGCCCTGTTTTGATATTAAAACTAGGTGTTGCTTTTAAACACCGATGAAGTTTCGATTACTTCTTTAATATACTTACAAGGGCAGATGCAGTGTGGTCTAGAAGAGCTCAACTTCAAAGCCGGTTTCAGTCACTTTTATGGAATCTTCATTAGGATAACATTCCTTTTCCGCCTTCTGCAAAAGTGAATAGCAAGGGTAAATATTCTTATTAACGCCTTGTAGTAGTTCCTATTGCTGTCTAGTAAAATCCCCTTCAACGAATAATGATAGCTTCTTGAGGTGTATATTTCTTCACTGTATTTTTGTTTAAAAAAAAAATAATTTTTTGAAATTAAAATGAAGAAATAATTTTCCTAAACTTATTAGATCTAGTTGGGATTGAAGTCATATCTTTCATCATGTTTGATGTGTCAATGTTTCCAGAAGTATCTTCTTTCACACGAGCTGCATAGGTCAATTCCTCAACAGATACTTGCTCAAGTAAATCTTTTGCCCGTCTCCGTTTGCTTCTATCACTCAATTCTTGGAGGTCTTTTAGTGGTCGCTCTGATTTTTATGTTCCTAACGATGCAGATAATTCCAGTGATATACTGAGCCAATTTTCATTAAAATTTGTAAAAACCGTTCATCAGTGTAATTAGCGGCTGTCCATTTTTGTTTAAAATCATTCTTGAAACACCTCGATGCTCGAGTCAAAACATTTCTTTCCTCCTCTGGACATGAAGTCATCTGCTCAAGCATTCTTCCACCAAAGTGAATTTTTCTTCTATTTTATTTCCTTTAAACACCTTCAGAATATCATATAATTCTCACCTTGTGATATTTTTCAACTTTTCAAAGGGACCTACTGAAAAATACCAAAAAACCCGCAATTGAACAAAAATCAAATTTTTACCTCAAAACTTTAGAACTTGTATAAAAAATAATTGTGGACAGTGGGGGACATTTTTATTGTACTTTATGTCCAGCAAGGGTCGAAATATTAAAACCTAATTAATAATTTAACCAGACAAGTTCAGACACATAATTAAAAACACTATCATTTCCCATAATTCAGACAAAAAAATATGATAAATGGGGTTTTTAAAATTGTTTCTAGGAGCGGAACGTTTATATGAAACTTAATAAACAACGAATAATTGTAGAAGCACAAACCTTCTCCTTTCATATTCGTACAGTTCTTTTTCCTAAATCTACCACACGAAGGCACAGTACACATAAAACTATGTTGTGCATAGCAAAGCGCCGAGAACAAAGACGAGAGGTTTAGACAGTGACTGGGTTCCGACTGACCCCGCGGGGTGATGTGTCATGTGGGGGGCAAAGGGGGGGTTGCCATTCGACAGACCGGTTATCTAGCTAAAAGAAACTAAGTTCTGTAAGACATTGGATTAACTTTTAGATTTTGACTTAGAATCGGGTTTACGTTACAAATACTCCTTAGTGCGTTGTTCTAAAAGTATCAATCAGAAGATAACGAAATCATTGAGAGAATTGTAGTTTCACTTCCCATCACCACATTTGAGGAAGAACAGTTTGTACTAACGTCAACCACTGAAGTATAGATGTTTTACAAAAACAGAATTGAGCTTCAAAAATCCCAACATATTTTCAATATGAAATAAAGAAAAATGTTTTAGATATTTCCTTTTAAGCTACTTAAGCTATTGCTTGTATGATCCATACGTCAGCTATCTTTCTTGATAAAATATGAGATGAATTGTTAAAATTTACCTTCTTCTGAAATTTTTATATACACTGAAGTACCAAAAAAACTGAGACCGTCGTTTTCAATTCGAATACATGGCACCAAACTCCGGCATTAAAGGATTATTTACAGAAATTGAAGTACATTTAAACTCAGATATCGTGTAATCCTTTGTTATTTATTTTATTGACGATGACAGCACATCACGATTTAAGCTACTTTGAACAAGGTATGATAGCAGGTGCCAGAGATATGGATCACTATTATCGAAAATCACCACAAAAGTTGGATTTTTAAGTGCAAGAATTGAAAGGGTTTATCCTAACAATATATCAATATCAGGAAAGACATCTAGCTTGAGACATCTATGCTGTCGACGAAAAACTTTGGACGATCGTGTTAGTGTCGTCTGGCACCCATTATGACAGCCGACTGCTATGTGATACTGCAGTAGATGACAGAACAATTCAATGCTCTGGCCAGATATAATACAATGCTGTATAGGCTACAGAAATCAACGGCCCACTCAAATCTAATTGATGACCCGACTGTAAGGAGATCTGCATCGTATCTGTCTTTGACCATCACCTCTGGACGCAAAACTACTGAAACATGCAACCTGGACCACCGAGTTGCGTTCCAGCTATTTTCGGCAAATGGAAGATTATGAGTATATAGAATCCCTCGAGGCAATTGATCCGTATGCCATCAAGTGAAGTCCAGTGAGGCAGTGGTTTAGTTATGGTATGGCTGTTTCCCGTTGGCACGTATTAGGATCTCTGATACATACCGATTTAAAACAGCTATTGAAAACAGAATTAGTCATTTAAATAAAGCCATAAGCTTATAAATCAAATTTTCATACCTTCATAGGTAAAAAATACTTTCTAATAATACAAAACTTTTGCACGACTATTGATTACATATAGTATGAAGTCTCAAGAATCCAGATGTACAAAAAATTACAATATATGAAATGCGATTTATAATGAAAAGCAAGATTACAGTAGAAACAAGGAAATATTGCAAAATTAAGAGAGCACCTCATGATGGAATGTATATCAAATCACACAACAATGTATTCATTAATCATTGACCGATCGACGGTAAACAACCATCATTACAGATTATTTTCAACGTTGATGTCACTCAGACTGAAGAGGACTCTTTAGCAGAATAATCCGCCATCGCACAGATCCCCAATCACCAAATTGTAACTGGAAAAGCATCTCTTTAATTTTTGCATCATGACTTGGTCCGATCGTTCGTTAACTTCGAACCCAATAGAAAACACATGAAAAACGGTTCAACGTGCCTTCGGTGCCAAAGTTCAACCACCAGCGAATATTGATGAATTACTGTTAGGATGTTAATGTACAATATTTACACTTTAGAGCAGTGTTTCTCAACCTTTTAGTATTAGCGACCTAATTTTCAATCACAATTCTCATCGCGCCCCCCACCCCAACGTAATTTTATTGAATCTGTTCAACCAAAAAAAAAACCTCGATCTCGATAAGATCGATATACTCGCGCCCCCCCCCCTTTATTTTTATCACGCCCACCTAGGGCGGCGCGCCCCACAGGTTGAGAAACGCTGCTTTGGAGGGCCTACGGAATCCGTGCCACATCGTTGCTGTAGCCATCCCATTGATCGTGATATTAGATAGTTGTCTCAAGTTTTCTGGTACTTCAGAGTACATAATACTTGCAATACTCACTGTAAATCAGACAGAAATGAAACTAGAAGTATAATAAAATTAATAATAAAGTCATAAAACAATTTTCTTACTAGAGTCAAAATTTAAGCCAATGCACATGAATACTTCTTAAAAAATTTTAATACACATTAAAACATTAAATTTACAATGGACTAGTTTCATCCCCTCGAGGTAATTTCTTCAGCAATCATACAAAAATCTACAATGTCTAGATATATATAGACAACACCTACACCTTCCATCATCGCATCTTTGGAGGTCAAGTTATACAATAATTTAAATGTGAATCATGTTAAAACAGTGCTTAAATGTATATTACTGGAATATCATTCTGACAATGTCCCGGCTTTAAATAAAATATGCAGGAATTACGGAATTGTAATCACATCACCAGCCACGAACACAATAGGTAATATCTTAAAGCGAAAGGATGATTACGTACAGCTGGAACAGAGAGGTGTAGTGCATTCCCACAAATGCAAAAGTGGGGCATGCCGATACTTAAGAAAAACCCAACGCAGGATTGATGATCGGGTACAGGAGCATAAACGTACAATTGAAAAGGGAAACATTGAATATTTCACGTATGTGCATAGTGAATCGACCAAGCATACAATCGATGTGGACAATCCTATGATATTAGCCAGATGTAAGCTTCATAAAGAAAGAAAGTATATTAAGTCCGGATATATTTTGACTTTGAGGGATGTATATAATGTGCAGTTATCAATATCTGAAGTTCGGGAATACAGTCTAGAAGAAGAAAGAAAGAAGAGGGAAAAAAATAGCAGAATAAACAAATAGAAGTGCAATGAATAAGAAAAAAAAATAAACAACTGTGATATGAGGCACTTCTGATTTCATGCATTGTAATAGTCGAAACAGTGGAAGAATTGATTTGTTTATTGATTTATTAATTGTTCATTTAAGTTTATTTCAGGGATCAATACGAAAGAAAGATGAATCCTTTATCGTTGTTTAGTGAGGAAAGACACGTGCGTCTGTTGTGACAGATGGTTCCAGAATGAATCGCCAGATTGAGATGATAGCAGTCACATGGGTGTCATTTTCATATCAAATGACCTCCAAAGATGTGATGACGGAAGGAATTGGTGCTATAGATATCTAGACATTGTAGATTTTTGTACGATTGCTGAACAAATCCCCTCGAAGGGAAGAAACTCGTCCATTGTAATTTTAATATTTTAATTTGTATTAAATATTTTTAAGAAGTATTCTTGAGCATTG
This sequence comes from Thereuonema tuberculata, assembly GCA_023159025.1. Lineage (NCBI taxonomy): Eukaryota > Metazoa > Arthropoda > Chilopoda > Scutigeromorpha > Scutigeridae > Thereuonema > Thereuonema tuberculata. Next base: position 6,979 of record JAFIDM010004325.1, read on the forward strand.
GCTTCAATTTTGACTCTAACATGAAATGTGCACGTAAAATCTTATTCATGAAATTTCTTACAATTCTAATAATTTGTAATATAACTAAGTTATAATATAAATAGTAATAAAGTGCACAACAAAATAAACGCTGGATGTACACCGTGAAAAAAGTTTTGCGAGATGAGACGGGGATGGGAGTTGTTATTTATTAGTGTAGAATGGAACTGAAGAATCTGCTGCAGCAACGCCACATGAGAAGTGGAGTCAAGAAGAAGAATATCACAGAAGATAAAGTACTCAACACCATTATAAGTCATTCTTACTCAAAAATTATAAATAAAATTATAAATAAATATCCATTCTTACTCAAAAATTAAATGCTTATTAAAAATTTACAGCAAAAAATGCTGTAACTATGTTAAATAATCTATCTTACAATTAAACCATTTCTTTTAAAGCTGATCCCAACTAAAAGGTGATACAGGTAAGATTCTATATGAATCGATGAGTGGACCTGAAATTTTCTAGTGAAAATGCTAATTATTTTGGTTTTCCATAATACTAATAAATTAAATGATAAATTTTCTTCACTATCAATTTTTTTTGTTTAACCATTTTATATCAAGTTTATTAACGATCTTTAATCATTTATCTGATGGGTTACATTAAACTACTTGAAACAAACAAAGCTTAAAAATTGAAAATTGTTTATTTAATTAGTTCGCTTTGGGGCATGCTTTTTCTAATACGAAGAAAATTGTAGACTTCTTGTAGATTTTGATATCCCATAAAAATAATAAATGAAAAAATTAAATAATTGCATTTCTGTATTAAGGTACCTACCATCAACTGTAAACTGGCAAAAAAAATAAGCTAAATATAAGTCGGATGAGGATCTAAATACATAACATTCTATATTTCTCTTGACGATTCCATGACTAATCTAAACTATTCTAAATGAAACATGAAAATAACAGTGACAGCATAGAATTGTAACTATGATAGATAACTACATTATTTATTTTCACACAGGCTGTAATTTCATCGTTTTTATAGGTATATAATTCTTTGTAATTCCAGATGTTTGTTGGAGTTGTATTCGATGATAACATGCTGACATATTGGATGTCTTTTTAGCGGTCCCTAGGATACAGCTTGCCTGTAAAACATAGGGTACCGCTCTTGCTTTTATGCTTGCAAGAAATGACACTCTGATTGCTGGATGTCCCACTCTGTAGTGGACAAACGGTTAGTAATATTAGAATAAAACCTTCACGATTGTGTTCAGCATCAAAAAGTAGGTGAACACGTACAAAAAAATCAGATGTCTAGGACATCTCCCGGGCAGAAGTTGGGGGATCAAATGTGGTCGCGGTCGATAAAATTTTGTTCATAAAATTATGCATAATTTGGGGCCGCTTTGGTTTTGACACTGTCAAAAAGCATTAATTATCTTATTTTTTAATTGATATTTCGTTTAATACTCAACATTCCATCTTTCGAAATAATTTACACATTTCGAATTACCAATTAATATTTTATTCAACAATATTCAGAACAATAATCTTTGTATCAGTTGTTGAATGGAAGTTCTTCATGTAATGTTATTTTCTATTCGAAGATTTTCTAATACGTTTCGCAAAGACTGGAACCCTACCTTCACAATAGTGGAATAAAATATTTTTTACCAGCTACACAGAAGAATATTATCAGAATTATATTTAGAATCATGTATAACAGTTAATAAATATTACAACAGATAGCGTTTCTCACAATTCCTCCTCATCTATATTTTTTTATTCTATTTTTTTAAAGCTCTCACTTTATTGGTCTTGCCATACTTGTGTTATAAATTTGTAATTTGTTTTAATTAATAATAAAAATGGTAGAACTTTACCCTGGATGTATACAACTTCTATTTATATCCATGTAGCCTATTGTTTATTCTTTGGTATTACAATTCACTACTGCGTGATTACAATCATCATCAGCTGTAATTTCTTTCATTGAATCTTACACACATACAGTATATTATCAAGGATTAACTTTATTATTACATTAATTTCAATCATGCAAAAAAAGGCATTAAATATAACAACAGTTTAAGAACACAAATTTCAAAAGATAAGAATAATTCATAAGAAGATGGAAGGCGTTGACATAAAAATAGATATCTCTCAGAACATTATGTAATCATTGAGGGGCATTTTAGCATTCCTTCGCGTAACCCAGTGCTTCCACCTAAAATATCTAAAATAATCTATTCCCCACCATATTTGGTATAACTTTCAAAAAGAAGAAAAAGCAAAAAAAAAAATAACTTTTTTAACTTTAAAAACCAAAAAAAAATTGCTCTTCCTCAACAATCAAATTGCCTCTCTATGGGGCGTGCGCCCTATGTTGGGAAACAAGGGCATAACCGCTTTTTAAGATAAACTTTTCAAAATTAGAATTTTTAGAAAAATAAGATTTAGCTTAATGAACTCTATATCTTAAGTATTAATTGTGTGGATACACAAGCAGTTTTGTACTCTGTCCATTTTTCTTCAAAGAGATTATACACATCAAGAACCAGTAAGATCTACTGTTAGAACTTCTATACTGTTAGTATAGAATATAAGAATGAAATTTAAATATATATACAGTCAGATTTCAATATAAGGTCACTCGCATATAAGGTCATCCCGCATATAAGGTCACTTTTCTGAAGTCCCGGTTCATTGAATTGGAATTCTACGATATGAAATATCGGATATATGGTCAGGTCTTAAATAACATAATCACATATATGGTCACTTTTGTCTGTGATTTCAGTGCCACACAGATTCAATTCCAAGACTTTTTCCGTGGGTACCATCTTTTATCGGCGTCATTTCTCCTTCTGACGGAAGGGATAGCTTTCCCACGCCTGGACGAGTGGGAAAGATATTTCTCCGTTCCCATCGCGTCATGTGTTCATCGTTGCTCACCAGGAAGTCGAAGGAAAGTATCTCATTCCAACCGTTTCCGTGCTTGTGTTATGAGGTCGACAAAAAGTAAAACGTTGTCTCTATCACAGAAAAAAAAATCTTCGAAGATTTTGAAAACTCTAATGTATCGAAAGCATGTTTTCCAAAGAGCGTGGGTTACCACGAACGACTCTCAACAATATTCTGTCCTCGCATACTGTTGCACAAACATGTAATGGAAAGAGAAAAAGGAAGCGTTTATCACCGTATGAGAAAGTTGAAGAAGGCCTTCTCCAATGGATAAAATTTGATAGAGCACATAATGTACCTATATCGTGCTTAGTACTGAAAGAAAAAGCTCTACAAATTAGGAGAGAACGATTTTATGGCGAGCAATGGATGGATACAGATTTAAATTAAGACATGACTTAAATTTTAAAACAGTGCGCGGTGAAGCCGGTGATGTGGATGATAGCGTTTTAAGTGATTGGAAGAAATCCGTGTTAGATGACTTTTTGAAGCGGTAAGAACATTGCGATATATTCAATGTTGATGAATGTGGACTTTTGTTCCGGGTCTTTCCCGACAAAACTCTTATTTTCAAGAAAGAAAAATGTATAGGGGGAAAAAAAAGTGAAGACTGATAATTTTTTTAGGAGCTAATATGGATGGCTCTGAAAAACTGAAACCGCGAGTTATCGGAAAATTTCAAAAGCCACGTTGCTTTAAAAATGTCAAGTCTTTACCTTTGGATTATAATGCAGACAAAAAAGCATGGATGAATGCTAACATATTTGAGAAAACTATATGGCGTTTCGATAGATACTTTTTGAAAAATAAAAGAAAAGTGAAAAGTTGTTTTCATCGCAGACAATTGCCCTGCTCATATCAACATGCCTCAGTTGAAATCAATTGAGCTTGTTTTCTTACCCCCAAATGTTACCAGTGTTTTGCAACCTTTGGATCAGATAGTCATTCAAAATCTGAAATTTAACTACAGAAAGCTCCTTCTGAAAGATTTGATTTCAGCAATTGATGAGAAAAAAAAATTCACGTTTCTGTGTTAGATGCAATTTTTTATATTAATAAAAGTTGGAGCTTGGTGTCAAACACATGCATTTCAAATTGCTTTCGACATGCTGGTTTTCAATTTTCTTCAAATAGTGTGGATGAAATAACAGATGATGAAGATGATATTCCTTTAGCTGTGTTAATACAAGATCTCAGAAATCTTGTAGCTGTGCTGTAGAAGGGGAAAGTGAATACGTGAAAATTGATGATGAAATTGCTTCCATTTCTCAATCTTCCATTTCCGAAATTATTTCGCAAGTTTTAGATTCCAATGCAGCAGAAAGTGAGGATAACGACAGTGATGTTGAAAGTGAAGCGGTAACACAAAGAGAAGCGCTCAGAGCATTAAAGTCGTAAGACATTTTCTTACGAGTAGAGAGGGAGCTGAATAACATTTTCAGAAATTACAAAACTTAGAAAACATTGTAGAAAAGATGAAACCAAAATCACGACAGTCCTATATTATGGATTATTTAAAGTAAGGTCAGTTCTACATCACTACTTTGCTTGAGCAAATTAGCACTATTTCTAAAAACTTTATTCCGCTTTAAAAATTTTTCTTTCTGATTCCTAATTCTAATTGGTTCAACTAAATTAAAAAATTATAACGTAATAAACTGATATTTCTGTACGTATTAAATTTTACAAAGAATTATACTGTATTTATATAATGCTTATTTATTGACAAATATGTATGAATCGGTTATAAGGTCACTTTCGTGAGGTCTCAAGGGGTGACCTTATATCGAGGTCTGACTGTATATATTCTTTTTTAATTCTTTCTTTCTCTCCCTTGGTTTTCATTAACCTTCGGTCACCTTCAGGTCCGCAGTAACTTATTATTAATTTAATTCTTAATTTAATTTCTTCTTTTTGGCTTTTTCTTTCATGTCACATTTCGATCTTTCCACCAATGGTTTTACCACCAATCTATGAATAATCCTAATTTCGTCTTTTTTCGTCTCTAAATATTTATTTATTCATTTAATTTTTGTGTAATTTGATTATTATTACTTTCATTATTCCTTACAACTCATCCAATTTCTACTATTACTATTATTTTGATTTATTTATCTCTTCAATTTAATATTTTCCTGTATTCCTCGTGCTCACTTTTCCTTCACATCAGATTTTATTTTATCTCCCTACGGTTTTTCTGCTAATCTACGATTATTACCAATTTCATCTTTTTGTCCATTTCTGTCACATCACATTTCAATCTTTCAATGGTTTATTGCCATTCTCTGATTAATCTGAATTTCGTTGTTTTGGCTCTTTATATATTCATTTATTTTTATTATTTTTTACTATTATTACTATTATTATCTCTTATCCAACTTCTATTAATTATTAATTGTTTTTTTATTTCTTTATTTAATTAACTCTTTTCCTGTGTTCCTCTTGCTCGCTTTCTTTTCATGTTATACTTTAATCTTTCTCCTTGTGGTTTTACTACCAGTCTATGATGATTTGTAATTTTAATTTCCTCTTTTTGCCCCTTTCTCTCATGAAACAATTCAATCAATACCTACGTTTTTCTACGAATCTAAGATTTATTTTAATAAGCTTTTTATTCTTTATTTATTTATTTTAAATATTGATATATATATTTTCTTTTATTTTTAGCGGCCCCTATATTACAGCTTGCCTGCAAAACATAAATGACCGCTCTTGCATTTCTGCTTGCTGGATGTCACACTCTGTAGTGCCGAAGCGCTTAGAGATATTAGAATGAAACGTTCATTGTGTCAACATCGAAAATTTGGTGACCCCGTACAAAAAATCAGACCTGTAGGACCACTCCCTGACCCCAAGGCATTTTCAATTAGTTTTTTAGCGACTCTGTTACAGCTTGTTTGTAAAACATAGGATGTCACACTGTAACGATTAGTAAACCAATCACAATGCTTCGAAACGTCTTCTGATAACGAATAACCCAAGTGACGTTAGAAGATTGCGCAGCCAGTATGATATCACGAAGTGAAGACTGGTCCATCTCATCATTGGATTAAATTAATTACTGTTCAGTAATTGTATGTATAAATTCGAGTTTTCAAATGCAATTCCTCATTGCAGAAGAAGGCTCCTTTTGGGCCGAAACCAATGTAATGGTTGTTATTAAATGTAAATAGTTTTTATTTTTAATAAATGTAGTTTAAATTTTAAACAGATTCACGAGCTTCTAATTCAATGACTTTTTAAGAAAATATCATTGTTGATATTGTTTTAATTTCCTTATTATTATACATGTGATTATTGCGAATTCAAAAGGCGCAATTGTTGCGTTTATTCGGATTGTTGTAGAGCTGCAATTTAATGTGATTGTAGCACATGCAAAAGACGCAATTGTTGCGATTGCAATTGAATCACTTATTTCGAAAAGGTAACATGTGACAGTTTTTTCGATTTTGCGTTTTTTGCGCCATATTGTTTTCCTTCTGTTTGTACATCAGATTTTGTTGGAAAACCTAGCATCTATTGCATCGTTCAGGCATTACGGCACTATTGCAACAATTGATGAATTTGTTTAGTTCGAAAACATACCATGTGCGTCAGATGTTACGTTCTCGAAGCAAACAGCTTGGATCTTCATGCGGAAGTGGATTAGTGCAAAACAGTAAACTACAATTTTTTCTACAATACTTTAAGGAGAATTTCAGTATGTCTTTTGGTAGGCCTCAGGTGGATGTTTTTTCCGAATGTGAGCGACTGAATATATAAATTTCTGACTCCTCCTTGAACGAAAATGCCAAACGAGTTGTAGTTGCCCAATTTATTATTCACAAAAGAAGAGCAAAAAAAATATTTCTTGAAAATTTAGGAAATATCGAAAATGTATCATGAAAAAGATAATGTTTATGCTATAACTTTTGACTATATGCAGAATTTGCCTTTGCCGCACATTCCAGTTGAGGAAGTGTTTTACTACAGACAACTCTAGATTCATGAATTTTGCATCCACGACATGAAAAACAATAAAGGATTCTTCTATTCATATCAAGAGGGAGAAGCCTTCAAAAGTCCAAATGAAGTTTGTACCTTTGTAAAACACTTCATCGACACATATGTCCCTTCCACAGTAACGGAATTCTTTATTTTCTCAGATGGCTGCCCTGGGCAGAATAAAAACCACACAGTTGTGCGTTTTCTCTTGTCATTGGTATCCAGTGGACGTTTCCAAAAAGTCAGACACTACTTACCTGTACGAGGGCATTCCTTCAATGAATGTGACAGGGATTTTGGTACAGTGAAGAGGAAGCTACGCAAAGAAGATAGAGTTTATACTCAAGATGAGTATGTGAATTTCATCCAGGATTCTTCCAAAACTGGGAAGTTCAGAGTTCACAAAGTTCATGGCAAGGAAATAATAGCCTTCAAGAAATGCTGGCCACAACATTACAAGAAGCAAGTTTTGTCAGACAGGTGTTAAGGGAAGAAGGTAGCAAAAGATCAGAAAGTAATCTTCCATATCAGCAACTACAATGAGTTCAGATATACTGCAGAGAAACCTGCTAAAGTAAGAGCTCTGCCTTTCATAGATGGACTTCAGTTTGAGGATTTCTCATTAGGACGACCAGCAAGCCAAACACAGGTTTTGCCAAATGTTGTTTCTTTTTCTGCATATTCCAACAAAATCGCCATAAATCATAAGAAGCTAGATGATCTGAAGAAGCTAATGGACTGCATTCCCGCTGAGAAAAAAGAATATTGGTTACAAATCATGAATTGGCCATCTATAGAGCAAAATGAAGCACCAGAGGAAGACTTTTAGTTATGATGATCATAATAAAGGAAATTGTACATCACCGGATTTGTTAACAATTCGTTTCTGTTCAGTTAGCTCTATATTTAGCAATTTTTTGTAATTCCAATATTATAATTTTTCAAGTTTAGTTTGAAAACGTAACAAGTGCAAGTTTTTATATATTTTTTTTATTTTAAACGCACAATACATTCACCAGTTCTGAATACCCATATCTCATTATTAGCACTTATATATTCACACAGTAACAGTAGAACTTTTAATATTTTTACTTTTTCTGGAATAAACAGTTTTTTATGTCTCCTGTAAAATGTGGATTTTCGTACATGTTACCGTTTCGAAATAAGTGATTCAATTGAAAAAATGTCTCGACGTGCGGAAAAACGAGATGCTGATACAAAACGAGAAGCTTCACGCTTGTGTAAAGGACGGTCTCGTCCAAAGTCAAAGACAAGATACAGAGAACGAGAAACAAATGCTGAAGCATATCACTGACTATGTTCTGATCGCTTCCGATAAAATTTGGTTTATGAAATTGTGCAAATTATGGAGCCACTTTGCTTTTGACATTGTCTAAAAGCATTAGGTACATTGTTTCTGATTATATCAAGTTAAAAATTCTTGTATTTTGGTTATGATATGTCATATGCGCTTCATTTCTGTTCAGATAGTATATTTGTTTTCATGCCAAAACAAATGTGACCTTCAACATCTTTAATTCACAATAAAAAAATTCGATTATTATCAAAATTTAATTCGAGTTTTAATAAATCATTCCAGACATTAATTGCAATTTATTCTTTGGAATCTCATAAGCTGTTAACACATTTTCTGATCCAAAAAGAATCATTTAATTGTAATTTAAACCCTAAGAGTTTAACATTCTTCCGGTCACAGTATGCATGGTTTGTGCAATAGATGCTCTACCAAACCTGATTTGATGTCGTGGTGATGTTCAAACGCTGTTTTGTGCTAATATGGGTCTTCATAATTTTTTGGAGCATATTAATATCATTTTCTTGGCAACTGCACCGTAATTGATACACCATACCAGTTTCGTTTACTTTGGGGATGTGATCATTATTCGATTGACATATTTGTTGTATGGTGTTTCAAGTACGAAAAATTACTTTAAATATTATGCAGTTTTAAACCGTTCATTCCGATTTTGTTACAGGGATGTGTGCGTAATACAGTAATAATATCTTTTTTCCGACCCCTAGGGTAAAGCTTGCCTGTAAAACATATGCTCTTGCTTTTATGCTTACTATAGCCTTTAACATATAGAAGACAAATGGGGACCACTACCTACAGAGCAGATTTCGGGTCCCCAGCGGACACAACACACAGAAGAAGACGAAAGAAACAACCATGCCACGACCGGGATTCGAACCCAGGTGCTGGCGCATTGGACGCCACGGCTGGCCGCCGCCGAGACTTTTATGCTTACTGGATGTCACACTCTCTAGGGCCAAACTGTTAGAGATATTAGAATGAAACCTTCACCATGTGTTCAGCATCAAAAGTAGGTGACCACCGTCCAAAAATTCAGACCTCTACGACCAATCCCGACCGGATGTGGCGGTCAAATGTCGGTGCTTTAATACGTTTCTCTTTTAACATATCTCAGCAACCGTTTGTCTGGCAAAAACGTAACCACCATCAATATGTTCATAAGGGTCGATATTGGGGGGGGGGGGGCGTCTATCGCGTTTTCCTCTTTATCGGAAGCGACCACTTTTGACCCCCCAACTTCCGGTTGGCTGTAAGCGTCTATTAGGTTCATTGTAAACCTGGGTAGGTTCACTCGTCTTTTGTTTATAAAATTGTGGATATCATCGGGCCGCTTTGCTTTTGTCTAAAAGTGCTAGGAAAAAATAGCAGAACCCTAGTATGTAGTAGAGTGAAATGCAATGAAATTAGGAGGATCTAGATAAAATTCATGTAATGATGTATTCAGTGCCCTTTTAAAATTTTGTTTAAAATTATTATTTACAACAGTGATATGATTATCACAAATTTTATCCAAAGTGTCACAGGCAGTTCCAAAACTTGAGTTGCACTGATATATATTATTTATATTGTTCACTTAATTCACTTAACACCAAAGGCGGGATAACTATTATCGTCGCACTATTAAGTAACAATAATAATAATAATAATAATAATAATAAGTAGCACACTTCCTTGTTAATTATTAACACTGCTTTCCTGTTAATTATTAAGATTGCTTTTCATAAGTATCGTTTACACGTAGCATTAATTTACGCGTTTCTTCGTAGCACACAATTTAATGATTCTTCACAAATTAACACAATTACTAACTTTCACCTTCTGTGAGTGAACAGAACTAAACAATGGTTTATTCACCTGAATGAATTTCACTATCTTTTCACTTTCTTCAGTGAACGCAAAAATAATAATGACGTAATAATTCAGCTGTGTGAAATTCTCAATAAGGATTTTATAAATCACCTATCTGAATTTGAATTCAATCTTTGAATTCTCACGAATAAAGTACCGTTTCTATTATACACGGCATTTAGGTGAATCTTCAAGTATCGTTGAGGTGAGGCTTGCCTATCCAAAATGTAAATAATTTAAAATCATTTACTTACAGTTTGTTGAAATCTTGTAGTCATTCACCTTACTGTGGTTAACAGCGATGATTCGAATCGGGGAATTAGTCCGCCAGACTTCGTTGAATATCGCTGGTGTCTTTCGTTGTACACAATCCTATGGCACACACATTTAAACATGGCGCGGTCACAGTTCACCATATGATTCCTGGCTCCCAGAATCCTTAGCGAAGGAAAAGCGTCTGCTCTTGGAACTGACGGCGCTTTTAATCCTGGAGAAACTTTTCTCTTCTTTAATAATTGAAGAATAATCTCTCTTAAAATATTAATAAAAGTTCGTTCACTTAAGAGATTTCCTTTAACGCTGAGTTCTTCACTAATAACTTATAATGTTCAAGTGGACTAATCGTAGACTTTCGATTGTTCACAAAAATAATAATAATTATGATTAGAGTTCTATTTAGTAGTAGGAAAATAATTTTCCTGGAATTAATATTTCGGTAATTAATACCAAGCTGCTTCTTTAGCCTTTCTTTGGTTTCGTCCGTTCTTCACTCAGGTAATTTTGACTTCGTCATCTGCAATTGCGCTTTCGCGGCCTTCCGTGTTACGGGTTTTCTGCTTAACATAAGTCTTCACTTTAATTGAAAGTCTTCGATAATGAAGTTATCGCCTTACGGTTGAATCCGTTTTGCCTCTCTTCGATATTTTCATCAAATATCAGTATTCAGGTTTTATTTAGACCTTCAACGCTGACTTCTTAATACAGGGACGAATAATTTGATTGAACTCACAGAACTTGCTTCAATTTTCGCCTTTTAAATCCAAGCTATTCTGTCCGAATGCTTTTAGTTACATTCTTACATAAACTTCAAATGAAGTCTTCAGAACTAATTGCGTATCAATTATCTGAACTATCGGAACCTCCCTGATTCTCCACTTGGGCTGGACTATCATAACATCGTGTCTTAAACACTGTCTCCGTGTGCCTATCTCAGCATGACCCACACTCTCCATAACTTACACATTGAGTTTCACCTTATATGACGTCACTTTCCACTTAACGTGACGACTTCTAATTTGAATATTTAAATTATCAAAATGGAACACTGCCATTCAAAGAAAAAAAAAATTCTTTAAAGCATATTATATGCTTTAAATATACTTGAACTTAAACTAATTAAATTATTTTCAAAATATTAATTTAATATTGTAGCAAAAAGCATTAATTTTGTTTATATTTAACATTCTTTCCCTTTGTTGTTCTTGTTTACTGTCCGTTTAATGTTGTTTTTGAAATTGAAGACAACCAGTTGAGTTCTCCATCTGTCATCGCATCCCCAAAGAACCAACTGGCGTTTACTAATGATGTAAGAAATAAATGTTTTTGTAGCTGCTCAGAATATTAAATTTATTTCAGTATAAATATTTTAATAATTATTTATTTCATCATATGTTTTATTTATTTCTATATAAACATCATTTTAATTATTTATTTGCATATATTTATTATCCTGAAAACGTATTTCCAATCCGACAATGCCTTGTGGTCTAAGCAGCGGCCTACCACGAAGCTGAAGTGTCTGAATCTGGGTTCAAATCTCGACGCCAGCATGAATGTTTCTTTCATTTCCTTTTCTGAGTTTGTCAGCTTCTTCTTCACTGCCCCCTTCTATTTGAAGCAATTCCATAATGGATTTTTGGGGAAGGTCCGGAAAAAACCCCTCAAAAAGACAATTGGTGTTAAATGTTTCTCCCAACTCACCTAAGTTTATGAAATAAGTGGTTTTGATTTAAATAAAGAAACTAATTCATACGCAGATGATAAAGGAAATGAAATGAAATCATAAGGACAATTTGGGTAATGGTTAAATTTACTTACAGTGCCAAGACCAAAATAGACTTTCTAATGGTCTGAGGAAAAAACTGGGTTTCCCCGAGTCTTTCCGCGAGTTTTCCCTTTAATTATTATATGCTTGTTATTCATCAGGAAATAATTAATAATTCTCAAAAACTACTGATAAACAAAAGAAAGTAACGTGAAATAAGCAACGACATAAACACATTAAAATCGACACACATTCTAATATGGTATGCGCCAAAATGTACAGTACTGAAACTCGCGTATCTCGAACACGAGGTTGCGTTTGTCGACGGGGTATAGCTCCAGCCGCACGTGTTCGTAGTTGTGAAAGGAACTTCTGTTGTGCAGTTGTTGTTGGAAATGGGTCTCTCGACGGAGGAAAAAGTATTCATAGTTGAGCATTATTTCCAACAGAAGCGGTCGTGAAGGTGGACCTGGTTTGGAAAAGGTGGCAGAACAATTACAATAGGAGTTTAATAAGACGGTACCGAGTAACACAGTTACGCTGTCTACTGTTACCAAATTTCGCCGTTCTGGTAGTGTACTGTATCAACGGAAGGGAAAGTCTGGTCGACCAGTAACTGTTTCGACAAATGAGAATCACGTACGTGTTCTCCAGCAGGTGCTGCATTCGCCGCGGCGAAGTCTACGACGAACGGCCTTGAAACTGAACATCAGCGGTACATCCGTTCGCCGATTGTTTAAGGACATAGGTGGATTTCCATACCGGATACAGATTTGGACAACACTTGACAAACCAAGATATGCGAGCAAGGGTTGTGTATTGTGGAACATTTTTGGCCTTGGTGTACGAGCATCAAGATTTCTTGAATAATGTGTGGTTCTCCGACGAAAGTCACATTGACTTGAACGTCTACATCAATCGCCAGACAACTCACTTCCTTGGTTTTGAGCGGCCAAATGTTATCGTACAGAAACCGCTACATAGTGCACGTGTGACGATATTGTGTGCCATCTGAGCACACGGTTTATTAGGTCCCTGTTCCGTTGAAGATGAGGAAGGCAATGCTCTTACCGTCACCCAAGAAAGCTATAGTGATCGAGCCATTTCTTCAGGATTTGAGAAGGTTCTGTCGTGCAAGGAACATTCAGATGAATAGACAGGACGTGGTATCAACAGGACGGGTCGACCAGCCATACCGCTCGGGGATCTCTAGCCATGCTGTAGGAAAACTTCCCAAACCCGTCCCATTCTCTCAATCTTACACCAACTGATGCCTACCCCTGGGGAATGTTAAAGGAAAGAATGTTAACCTGTGAAGATCCACAAAGAACTGTGCCTGCATTATGTCAGCAAATCATCTCCTTTTGTAGGAGTCTGCAGCAACCTTTGGTTCAGGATATGTTTGAGAATCTGCGTGAACGATATGAACACTTTCCACATTAATCATACCATGATAAATGAACACGCCAATAGTGTGTGTATGTATGTAGTGAATGTGTTAATTTCTTTTGAGAAGAAATAAACTCACAGATGACAATAATGTAATTTTGTTCATCTTTTCATTTCAGTACTGTATATTTTGACGCATACTGTATGTTTGAAATTGATACTAATACATTTTTTTTTTTAATTTTCAATGAACTTTTGTAGTTTTAATTCTTCAAACCTTTAAATCTACATTTAATCCGATATGGCCTCTGTGTCTTCAAGGTGGCCACTTAGTCCGAGTCGTCCCTTTGGTGGAATTTGTAAATGGTCGCATGGTTTTCTACAAACCTCCGAATTGACTTATTACCACGTAGATTTGATATTTGGGAGAATTACCATCCTTGAAGATCAATCTTTCGCCCTAAATCATTAGAGCTTAATTAATATTTATATCGATATCTGTCGGTCATCCATTTCATGGTAGAGAGCTTTTCTGAGTAATTGTACCTTTTCGCTTTTCCATTTTCCTGTCTTCAGAACCTGTTGAAATTTCCTGTCTAAGGAAAGGAAATATTGCATTTTTAAAAGATATTAAAGGAATATGTCGACTGGATGTCTAAACAACTTATTACTTACAAATATTATAGAAGTTACGAAGTATAATAATGTATGTTGTTTTATTGTTTTCAATAATTACTCCTGCTTTATTTCATATATTTTGCTTAAGTTTAAAAGTTCAAATAATGAATATCCGAAATAAGAAATTTGAATAGATGTTTGTAAGAAAAAAATAATGTAAAATATGAAATGTACAAAAACATTTTAACGTGCGGGTAATTAATTTAATATAGAAACAAAGCCACCGCACAAATGAATACAAAATCAAT
>JAFIDM010004326.1:0-19150 GCA_023159025.1 Thereuonema tuberculata
GATGTTATATTTTCTCTCTTTATTTTCTCAGGAAGATGGAATTCTTGACAGATAAATGTATTCATATTTAGTTTAGAGATTCAGCATACAAATTCTTCTGTAATTCAAAAGCACTAATACTTTTTGTATGAAAAGAAATACGAAACAACGTTAAAGAAGTCGTTATTTAAATAAGTTTTATTGATTTTTAGTTATTTTCCCTGTCTTTTTATTATTCTTGCTTTGTAAGAAGATCTACAGCGTGCTCCTCCGTTATTTAAATGGAAATTCTTTACGAATTTATGGTTTGAGATAATGCTTAAATTTTTTTAATATTTTTTTTAATATATCATTACAGGCATTTCTGGTCTTGTATTAGTGGTTAGGCTTTGGCTTTTCGTGAACATCTGGACTAAGTTGAAACCGGATGGTAAGTCCATAGGTTTGCTCGCTTTTAATCCACGGACATGAAATCCGGAACCCAGTGTTTCAGCTACTACATGGAATGTTTCTTAATTATCATTAATATTTTTCCCCTTAATTATTACAAAGAGTTGTTTCTAATAATATATATGAAATAAATCCAAATTTTATGTATCATATAGAGATTGTAAAAAATACTGGAATTGAAACCCACCAAATTTTATATATTCGTGTGATTCTAAAATACCTCTCTTAAGAAAATGGATGTAAAATAGAGATAAAAAAATAATAAATTCTAAAATATATTCTAGTGTTTGTAAGTCAGACGGTAATTCCAACAATCTGAGGAAATAGTAGAGGTAATTTCCAACACAACAACTCTGGGATTTTATATTTCCAGTGGCTATTCAGTCATTAATAGTTCTCTGCCAAGGGCAGGTCCTTCACTGCAAACCCAGCATTCTCCAATCTTTTCTATTTTCTGCCTTCCTCTTCGTCTCCACATAAGATTGAGTTGCTTCATAATGTGACCTTCCTCAGTATCCCCTTCCCGGAATCCGAATGGGGGGATAGTTTACGTCCGGGGAAAGATTCATCATGCCATATTTTTCAGTTTTTCTTGGGAAAAGTAAATGCGGTAGCTTCCCGTTGCTTTCCGCACGCCACTCTCTCTTTCGCATCTTAAAAGATCCCAGGGGCCCCGCGTGGAGTTGAGGAGAGTGGATTTGACCAATTAGGCCCTACGGACTTCACCGAAATTCACCGCAAGAGTTAAATATCAGTTCCATCAGGGTTTTTGACCCGATCAGAGACCGGGAAATCCTAATTAGCCTTTGCCCCCCTCCAGTGAATAGTAATCCATGAAATGCTCTTAGGCTTAACTCGTGAAAGTTTTTGAAGATTTCTGTGGCGGATACAATTTACAATGGTTTTAAGAATATATTTTTTTTTTATGTATTCAGAGTTTTTGGAAAAATTGTAGTAAATGATTTGAGAATTTATGTTAATTATGTAAAATTCGCAGTAATCTTTAACAATAAAGAAACTCAAAGCAAAATTAATTCCTGTAAAAAAAATCTTATTTTTTTAAATAAATGGAATTCAGAAGCAGAACTATTCAGTTTTCATGTAAATTATATCTCAAAATCATAAAAATATATTTTTGTTATTTCTGTCTTCACTTCAAGAATTATTATTGCCTTTTATTCTAAGAGGAAAAAAAAAAGCTTGTACAACTGGGTATAATATTATAGTATTTTTTTTTTTCAAGACACAGAGACAAGGACACAAAATAGTTTAAATTATTTTTTATTAAAATATTTATTATTAAAATTCCTGATAGAATTAAATTCACTCGTAATTACATACTGTTCTTCTATCACTATAATGTTCTGGATAAACGTCTTCTTCACAGTATCTCAACACTGTAATCGTAGAAAGTTAATGTTCTCGCACTTAACTATTGTTCGCTTCACTAATTTCACTTAATAAATGCCGACTTGATATTTATTATTCTTGATAATGATGCACATTAATTTACTAATCAGTTCTGCTTAGTAAGCAATACTTTTCCAAACTAATACATTTAAAATTCCCAAATAAAGCACTAATAATTCATATCTTCATTCTTCAAAATTAATAGAATTAAGCAAGTAAACGAGGCACAATGCTATAAGAGTCCCGGGGAGCGAGTCCCGGGAAAGCTATACGCCTCGCACCTTCTGGGTTTGTCATTCGGTGGAGTTTGGCTGGCTGATGAGTCCTAAAAAGGGCGAAATTGGTCCATCGCAGTCTCTTCCCGATGACAAATTCAGGATGCGAATCCTTTCTTATAGCGTTGTGCCTCGTTTACTTGCTTAATTCTTTGAATCATTGGGCACGTTAAATTTCTTTTCATCAATAGAATTAACTGAAGAACTATTTTGCTTTATGACACGTTGCACTATTTGAAGATATTTAGCACTTAAAATCACTGCTGTAATTTTGTAGCTAAAATCTTCTTTTACTCGTTTGATAATTAGACCTTATAATTATCGATTAACAAGTTCGGCTTGCAGTTAAAATAATCTCTTATTAACTTTTCTCTTCATTTATTAACTTGACTTATTAATGGTTGTCTTCTTTTATTAACTTCCCGCCGGAATTAACTTATTTTTTCCGCTCTATCCTAATTTCTTTACAGGAAAAAATATCAGGAGTTTCTGTTTTCCTCCCTTTTTGTATCTGACATTTCAGTACCTCGGGAAGAATTATGAATGAGGTGAATGTTCGAATGAATTCGTCCATCACATTGACATTTCCAATTCGTCCATCACATGAACTCTCACAATGAGTGAAGGTAGAAGATGTTTATCAGTTTGGTGATTTCTTGCTTACTTAAGATACATTTTATTAATGTGTTAGTTATATTCACTGTCATCACATCTTTATTGTTTTATATCTGGATTGTTTTTATTGAAAGAGAATACATACGTTGTGTATTAAATCCATTAATGTTTTTTGTCTCCGTATTATTTCGGGGGATGGGAAGGTTTTCGGGCCCAGCAACTTCACCCTTTTAGACCAAACAGTGTTTTCGTTTCCTTCAATCTCTGTTAGAGTATTTCGAGTATAGCTGAGAGTCAGACTTTGATCTCTTTAAAGTTGTTGACGTTTATTAGATGTAGTTTGAGTGTCTCTTTCCAGTAAATAAAACATTGCTCGACTTTTTTTATTTATTTTATTTCATCTTTGATCGGAATTGATATTCATTAATCCTTTATATTTAATAAATACTCTTAGATTTACCTTGATTATCGTCTACAAATTGTTTGTTTGTCATGAGGAACATAATGAGCAATATCACATGACTCGCTCAAACGTCTGATACTGTTAGTGTGAAATAAATGTGTTTTTGAAAATTCTGTTTTCGTTTTCCGTTCATATAACTCTCAAAGCGACCCCTAGTGGACGATTTTATAACCAATTTCTTTTTAAAAGAATCGTTGAGCGCATCCTTGAATAGTATGTGTACAGCTTTTGTTGTCTCTACAACAGCGTTTCTCAACCTGTGGGGCACGCCCCCCTAGGGGGGCGTGATAAAACTAAAGGGGTGGGGGGCGCGAGTATATCGAGAAAAAAATCTTATTTAAAAACTAGGTTTGGAGGGTTTTTTTTTTTGGTTGAACAGATAGGATTGGAGGTTTATTTTTTTTTTTGGTTGAACAGATTCAAAAAATTATTGTGGAGGGGAGGGGCGCGGTGAGAATTATGATTGAAAATTAGGTCGCAAGTACTAAAAGGTTGAGAAACACTGCTCTACAACTATTGGTTGCAGCTTTAGGATGCTCTAAATAGGTCAACTTTAATTACAACCACTTCGTATATGGTAGCATAAATTTTGGTGAAAATCTGGGAAGGAATAACCCTTGTCGATTAGAAGGAAAATTGAATTTGTGGAGAATGTACCAGGATGATTAGTGAATTATATAGTGTGTCGGTAGAATATGAAAAGTTAAAGATAAATAAGACACACTGTAACAGTCTCTTTAGATAATTTACTAATCATCCTTGATTAACTGTTAATTGGATATTAAGCTTATAATCCGAAGCTTTTACAGTCTCGGTTAATGCAGATAAGAATGACGTATCCGAAATCCAAGTGTACGGCTGTTGTGGAAGGGTAAGGCGAGACCGAAGCACAAAAATATATTCTCCCTTCGGATAAAGATAGAGTTAACTGCCCTCCATCAGATACAAAATGATAACTCTCCCCTAAATCTTCCTTTGCTCTCTTTTGAAAACCGAATTGAATTGTTTCTTAATTCCACAATATTTTAATTCAGAAGATTTCGAAAATAATGTAATAAAAATTACAATAGGGTGGCTCAGCCATGAAAATGATTTCTATTGGCTAGCTCAATCACGTCACATGGATTGAAGTCAAGAGTGGATTGCAGAGCAATTTAATGGTCTAAAACCAATACCACAAATTAAATTTTTAAAGTATTTAAATTTTCAGCCGATTAAAAGTTTTGAAGTATTGAATATTTCTCCAGATTAAAGTATTATTTTTTCATCACTCACTTACGATTATTTAGAAAACAACTGCAAAAAATAATAAGATTTAATAATTTTTTTTTTTATCTCTAATCGTAACATCAATTTACTTAAATTTACTTTTACTTAAAAGTAAACAATTTACTTTACTTAAAAAATATCTTTGTAAATACTTTCTTCATGTATTTAAAACAGCAATATTTCATTGACAAAATGTCGTATCGAATTAAAAAAAAGTCTCCACTGTAAGGAAATTCAAAGTTTTCCTAGACTAGGGTAATTCTTTTAAGAATGTAAATTAGTTAAACTCTCTTTAACTGAAAATGCAGGGTTTCCTGTTCAAAAATCAACTAAATAAACTGATTAAAATAACCCAGGTTCTGAGTTCTACACTTTTTTTTGGTTGATATAAATCAAAGTATGTATAAAACACCGCAGAATAACTAATAAGATAAAATCTTTTAGAAGTTCATAGACCGAATATCATTTTTACTATTTAATAAATTATTAAATATTACAAAATAACAATTGTTTTAAAAGGATGAAAGGAACTTAAAAATAGGTTAAAAATCGTTACAACAAACAATTTTTTAAAATTGTTTGTTATAAATATTTTCAACATTACTTAAATGTTTGTGTGTCGATGTTCCTTTCATCATCTAAATCAACGATTTATTACAACACACGTAAAAAAATCACTTATTTATATAAAATAACCCCCCCAAAAAGGAAAATAAACATCATGAATTTTATCACCTTTTTTGTTTTGTTTATTTTTTGTTTTGTTTTAAAATTTCAGTGATCTTTATTGACAATGAAATCAATCTAGCTAAAAACTAATTTTATTTTGTAATATTTGTTGAAGCTAATTGTGAAATTTATAATTTCTGTCTGAGCATCATGTTTGAAAAGTTCTTTTTCTATTTATTTATTTATTTTAATGTCAGACGGCTTATAAATTTATTATTTCAAATATTATTTTGTTAATTTTCAATTTTTTTTTTTAAACAGAAGCGATGTGTTCATTATTTGAATAGAAGAGAATTTCCAAGTTGCAATTCCTGTCACGTCATGCTCTAATAGAAAATATCGCGTTGCCTACTACGCAGAGAAAAGTTGAAAAGCGACAAGATTATCTACCTAATTAATTTGAAATAATGTAATCATTACATTTATTAATTTGAAAAAAGGAACAAATTGCAAAAAATGGCGTGAATTTACTAATTAATTTAATTGTTCAAAATGTTTAAACTCAATTTTTCAATTGCTAAGAATAGTTAGTTGAGGTCCACAACCGCTTTGAAGAACTAACTGAAAGTGGTTCGATTAGAAATGTAGTGAATGCAGTTACATATCCCTCCTGGTTTTAATAATTTTTTAGTACATACAAATCTGAAAAAAAAAAATAATAATCGTGTATTTGTGATGATGTCTAAAGGCATTTAAAACACGAAAATTAAAAGGGTGGTGGGGGTCCAAATCGCTGCATGGTAGTAAATGTGATATTTTATTTGAGCATGACAATGTCACATGGATTGCAACTTGAAAATTCTCTTATAATGAAAAAAAGAATAGATTGCTTCAGTTTTTGAAATAAAACCCAAAAATATTACGAATTGATATTTAAAATAATAAATTTATAAGCTGTCTAACACAAAAATAAATAAATAAATCGAAAAAATTAACTTTTCAAAGGTGATACTGGGACAGAAATTGTAAATGTGACATTTAGTTTCATGAAATATTACAAACAAAAATGAGTTTTTAACTACATTCACTTAGTTTTCAATAAAGACAAAATGAAAATTAAATTAATAAAAGGCTAGCAAAGAAATGGAAAAAAAAGGGAAATTCGTGATGTCGTTTTCCTATTTTCATTTTATGTCAATCAAAAAACGAGTGTTGCTCAGAGCCTTGGTTATTTCAATCAGTTTCATTTAGTTGATCTTTGAACGAGGAAACCCTGTATTTTTACTGAAAGAGAGTTTAGCTAATTTACATTCTTTAAAGCAGTGGTCCCCAACCTTTTTATCGCCGCGGACCGGTCAACGTTTGATAATTTTACCGCGGCTCTGGTTTATATTTTAGATTTTTTAGATTTTAGATTGTTTTGATTTAATAATTACAATTTAATTGTATTTAAACATGCCTTCAAAATAAGAGTTATACCAAAAAATGAATATAAAGTGATTTAACATTTTAACTCACCAGAACGCTAAATCAATGAGAACCCTGAGCTTGTTTCTCTGCAACGAGACGGTTCCATCTGGGGGTAATAAAGAGACAATGACACGCGAAGTGTGTTGCTTATTTCCAGTTTATTCCGTTGTTTTGTTTCGGTTGCTGTCACTGCAGAAAACTCCGCTTCGCACAGATAGGATGTCGGAAATGGCATAGGAATTTAAGTGCTGTGGTGGCAATTTCGAAGTATTCCGCCATGACTTTAATCCAGAACACCGGCAGAGTTGTTGTTTCGAACGTCTTTGCAATCTCCTGCAGTTAATCTTCATCTTGCATAGACAGGCTAGATTCGCCTGGTTTGTTGACAAATGGGTCGTGGATCCATTCTTTACCAGTTCGTGGATCTTTTGTGGTTGGGAAGTTGCTCTTTTAAAAGCAAAGACAGATGATCGAGCACCAACTGGGAGAATGAATGCTCAGGCTCAGTTTCACCTAAAATCCCCGCTAATGTCTGAAACATATCCAAAATGCCTCTGTTCACGAGCCGTCCCCACGACTCCAGTTTGGCTTTAAATGCAGCGACTTAAAAACAGTTGTCATTTTCCCCTGAAGGGACAGATTGAGTTCATTGAGCAGGCTGAATATGTCACAAAGGCAAGCCAGTTTTGCGACCCATACCTTGTCACTGAAACGTGCTGCCAGCGGTGACTTCTTTTCTGAGAGAAATCTTTGCAATGGCTCTCGTAATTCAAATGCTCTGGTTAGCGATTTTCGTCTGAATAAACATCTTATTTCTGTGTGGCGTATGATTTTCTATTCTTTTCTTTTTAATGTGTTTTCTTATTTCTTGTTTTTAAGCTTGGAGGTTCCACTGCTGCTCTCTCATTAATCTTATTTCTGTGTGTAAGAGAAGGCATCTGTGCTCTGCGTCCATCTCCTCACAAAGCTAATCAAACAGGCGCGAGTTAAGAGCGTGTTCTTTAATGTGTTTAATAACTAACGACATCAATCAATACGCTGTTAAATTCCAATAACAGTTTTCGGCTTGCCAGCATTTCTATATGAATGATACAATGCGTAGATTCACTCTCAGGGCAATCTTCTTAATCCGAACAGTTAAGCCAGACAGTCGTCCGGTCATGACAGCAGCTCCGTCTGTGCATATGCCGACACAAAAGGACCATTTTACTTGTCCTGATATATAACCATCCAGTGACTTCAACAGTTCTGCTCCTGTGGTGTTGGTTGGCAAAGATAGTGCACATAACAAATCCTCATGCACATCCTTCTGATAAAGATATCGTACATAAACAAATAGTATTGCCTTGTTGTCGATATATGTAGATTCGTCAACCTGAAGTGCTTACCACGGTGATGTACTAAGCCTCTCCGACAATTGTGTCTCAATGTCTTCGGCTATGTCCTCAATGCGCCTAGTCACAGTGCTAGCCAACAAAGGCACATGTGCTAACTTTTTCACAGCAGTCCCTCCTAGAAGTTCACGGCAAATTTCTTTAGTGGAGGGCAAGATCAATTCTTCACCGATAGTGAATGGCTTTTTAGCCTTAGCAATATGGTTAGTCACCAAATATGATGCTCTCAGTGCATTCTCCTTTATTGATGCGGTGGCCCTCAGAAATTTCTTCTGTCCATCGTGTTCTAGTTTTTTTCTTTCAAAATACTCCAGGGACTTGTCTTTTAATCCAGGGTGTTTGGCGTTCAAGTGGCGAAGCAGTTTTGAAGGTATCATTGCCTCATTAGAGAGCCGGTCGCCGCAAGGTATGCAGAGCGGGGTTAGTGTGTGGGAATCACCTGTCCCGATAAATCCATATTTCAAGTTGACTCATGGTATTGTCTAAACATCTCACCAAATTTAAATGTAAAACAACTACATATTAAATGTAGTTGTTTTACATTTAAATTTGGTGAGATGTTTAGAATATTTAATAGTAGAGGCTTTAGAAGGAAAGATCTACTAAAAAAGTATGGAAACTTTACATATAAAATGGTATTGTCTGTTAAAAGTTTTATGTTTCCTTGATATTGAAGGCTCTTCTTCTGTCTCTTCACTGGGCCTTTTCTTTTTCCCAAGGAAACTTCGTAACGACGTCTGTTTGTACTCATTTTTGCTAATTTGTGGGTTAAATTTGAGCAAACACAATATACACGTACAAGTACTGGTGAACAGAGAGACACGCCTTCTTTCCACCAAAGCTATAAAGCCACTGCCGCTCAGCTTCCGCTATCACGATTTTTTTCCCGCATGCGCAAATATTGTCGGTAAGGCAGTCGCTAAAAACCAGTCCCTGGTTGCCTCTGTTGGAAGGTTGTTAAAGTAAAAATAGTGTATGTAGATGCTATATTAATATTTAAGTTAATATTTCATTTTAAATTAACAAACACTTAGACATGTTGCAATATTTCCGTTTACTGGTTTAATTAATATATATATTGGAATGTAACAATGTAACGAGTAATGTGCGAAGGTGAATACATATTATTAAAAATATATTTCAATATAACCTAAAATGTTATTGCCTGAAAAAGTAAAAATATTAGTTTAAATATGTATATAGTATTTGATTTAAATCCTGAAAGAATGATAATAATATTAAATGGTTGTGATTGCTTATGTGATTGGAATAGATTTAACAACTCAACAGATGACTCGTCTACTGTTTACAGTTAAATTTGCAGTGTCTTAAGAATCGCTGGCGGGATAGCGACTGCTTTATCGACAATATTTGCGCATGCAAATACGGTTTTAGGTGACGTCTCTCAGCCCCGGTTAACCTCTCGTCCATGGAAAGTCGTACGAACCCGAGAGAAATACACCACAGTAAATAAAATGGAAATAATTTAATGTTTCTTTGACCGGTACCAAATGATGTACGGACCGGTACCAAATGATCTACGGACCGGTACCAAATGATGTACGGACCGGTACCAAATGATCTACGGACCGGTACCAAATGATGTACGGACCGGTACCAAATGATCTACGGACCGGTACCGGTCCGCGGACCTGGGGTTGGGGATCACTGCTTTAAAGGATTACCCTAGTCTAGAAAAACTTTGAATTTCCTGACAGTGGGAACTTTTTCTTAATTAGATACGACATTTTGTCAATGAAATATTTCTGTTTTACATGAAGAAAGTACTTAGCAAGATATTTTTTTAAGAAAGTAACTTGATATTACAATTAGAGATAAAAAAAAAAAAAATTCAATAAATCTAAATATTTTTTCCAGTTGTTTTCTAAATATTGTAAGTGAGTAATAGAAAATAATATTGCAATCAGAAAACAATTAAATAAACCTTGTAAATTTCAGGAAAACCTCCCGCATTTTTCTGAATGTTGTGAATAATTTCATAAATGTTGACTAAAAATAGAATTCAAAATTAAATATCTTTCTATAATTTTTATTGTAGTATTATAGTCTTCGGCATTAAAATATTGTGGAATTAAGAAACAATTCAATTACGTTTTCAAATGTCATTCACATTATATCTCAATCCTGTGAAACCTTTACTTATTTATTTCTACATGAAAACATGTATTCTGAACAGTAAAAAGGAATTAAATTCATATAATAGTAAAATAAACTATGGTAGTCAAATTTTTTATTTATATTCTAAGTTGACAAGTCTGAATATTCAGTATTTACAACAATTTTAAAATTATTCATTTATACATCTGTAATTTTTGGGCTCAAGGGAAGTAAGGCTCCGACGTTTCTGACCAAAGGGACTTACCCACTCACCTACCAAGTCCACTTTATTACGTTTTAAAAATAATTATTGTAGGTATTTAGGTACTAAATTTCGGTATTCATTAAAGGAAAATCGATCTAATAGAAAAGTTTAAGCTAAGAGTATTTATTAGTTGTAGACCTACTTATAGACCTGGCTTTAAAGAACAATATACTGTAGACTGGTTTCCACTGGTCTATACATTGAAAGAGTTGTAATAAAATGTATTATGTAAGTATGCTACACTTAAATGTAATGTAAATTTAGGAAATGGGTTCGAATCCTATGTCAGATTTTTTTCCCTTTTTTAACGTAGAAGATGGATAATTTCTTTATTTATTTATTCACTTAAGCTCTTTTTGTGTGATTTTTACTGTCTTGTTCAAGCTTTTGAGGTTTACTGTGGTTCAATACTTCTGGCCAATACTGTACTGGTTTCTGTTCCTCGGCCTCCGGCTCGTTTCTTTTAGAATGCCCCTTATATATTAAAAATAAGCAATCAAAGCTTACACAACATAAAATCATGAAAATTGAATCGTTTACTTCATTGATAATTTAATTTGCTTAAGATTTTAAAAAATTATTTATTCTAGAATTCATTGTCAAATACGACCAATGCTCATCTCTGTTTTTATAGTTTATGAAAGTATTATGGTTTAATCAACTGGATATTTTGATTCATTCCCGTTTAGTTGATAAATTACCTATAAAATACATGATAAAAAGTCAGAAACTAAATTTTAAGTGCACATTTTGTAAGTGTTTCAAATTGTTTCTTAAATATGAAACGTGACCCTACTTTCAGCTCTCTCTGGACCTGTGAGTAATCAATTCTAATCAGCATATCACTAGAAAAATTGGAATATATGCTAATTAGACCTTGGGGAAGCGATTACGGATGATCAAAATATTGCGTCAAAGTTTCATGACCAGGCGAAAATATGGCGCTATAAACATTGTCTGAAACGCAAAGCTACAATAATGAGATCTTATTATTTAAACTACTAACAAAACGTGTTCAATATATGCTCCAGCTAAGTCACTTTTATATAGGAAGGGTAATAGAGCGGGATCAATTGTCCGGAAGAATGTTAGGAATATGGGCTGTATACTTATCTGCCCATAATGAGAACATTTCTCTGCCTGATAGACCCTATCTTTGAGACATCTCCGCAGTCAGATGTGACATGGGTTTAAGTCCAAAGTTCGTAGCCTACATATCAAACTACCAAAAGATGGCACCTCTTAAGTGTAAACCTCTATCACAGGAATAAACAATAGAGCAAGTTAAATATCAACAATTAAATAACTTCATTTGTTTATATTTCATTTGAAAGATGCACATGTTGACAATTTTGACAGAAATTAAAGGAATTGATGCAATACAAATTTATTGGCAGTGCAACATTATACAAACAATATGGTGCTCATTTCCTTAAGTTTTTTTCAAGAATTGATTTCAAATGGAATATAATCAACAACAGCTAACAAGTAGATCATCAATCTACTTTATAGGAATTAAATATATCCGATATCACTACCGCTTTACAGTAAATAATGGATCCGAATGATCATTGCAAGGGAGGAAACTCGTATGGAAACCCATCGAATGCCTAATTACCACCGGTGCATTGAGAGCTATTGAAGTCTTCCTCCCATGGAGTGAAGCTTCAACATCTGACGAGAATATTTCCTTAAAAAGGAAACAGTTTCTCTCTTTTCATTGCCATCTTCATAATAATCAACAAAAGCTAAGAATAGTGTTTGTATCTTAGTAAGGACCTACCTTACAACGCTTGTGTTCCCTTAAGGCCCTCACTCAAACAAATACAGGCGACAGTAAACCTTTTATTTCTTTTATATTTTTTTTGGCAAATGCACCTAAAATTCTGAATATTTAAATATGAAGTTATTGGGCATGTGGGATTTATTTTTTCTTGTTTTTAAATTTAAATATACTCTGTAATTAATTATGTTAAAATCAGTCAATTGTTTGGGGTTTTCGAGGAATTATTCGTTATTTTCATCATGAAAAAACTTGACAAAATTTTGAAATGATAAAAAATATATAAAATAATTTTATAAATAATTTATTTATTTATATATTTATAAATAAATTTTATACAAATAAACTTTTAATTTCTTTTCTTAAGAAATGTAATTACTGTAGAAAACGCACTATACGAATTTCTTCACTTTAGAAATTAAATATTTTACAGTTATAATAACTCTTGTCATGGGATTCACTATCTTGACAAATTTCTTTTTGTAACGAAAAATTCCTTTTTCAGTTGTCTTCAAAATTCCACTAAACGTAATATATAGGCTATATAATAAGTTTATTCACAGTTCATAGTAGACTTTCGATTTCCGCTGTGTCTCACTCTCGTCTCACGTCGTGTTATTCCAAAACGGTCAGTGTCTTTCTGCGCTACCTTCTGTGTCTGACTCCAGTCTTACTCTCAAAACGAGGCGCTAGCACGCTCTTAAATACAATTCGTCATCTGTATTTAAAATATAAATTAATTATTTCACTTTTTCAATTTATGGTTTAAATTATGTTTGAAGCCTTTTCAAAATAATTATTACAATTTTAAATATAAAATTATCCACTTAAAGATTTAAACAAAAGTATGGTTTTTATATTCATTGGTAAAGAAGAAATGTATCACACTAAGGGGGTGCGGGGGGTGCGGACCGCACCGGGTGACACCATCACAAGTTGTGAAACCAAAATGCCAAAATGCTTTTACAAGGTTTTCCTTTTTTTTTTTGATTGAACAGATAATTTTTACAAGGTTTTCCTTTTTTTTTTGGTTGAACCGACGTTTTAGAAGGTTTTTTTTTTGGGGGGGGAGGAAGTGACACCATGAGCTACCGCACTGGGGGACACCAACCCTAGTGACGCCTCTGCACATATCATTTGTAATGAATTCTATGTATAGAGAACAGGGTTAGATAACCTAACTCTAGTCATCTGAAGAAGTTCTTTTTAAAAGAAAGAACGAAATATTATGAGAGATTAAAGTTTTAGATGAAGATATGAGATGAGAAGATTATGGATATTCTTGTTGTTTTTAGCAATATCTGTACCTCTTTAGCTTTCCGGAAGGTAGCTGAGTGAAACTTCCTGTTCGAGTCTAATTATTATAGGAATACATGAGGAGTTTTTTTTTTTTTTTCCTCCCTTTTGGTACCTGACATTTCAGTATCTCGGTAAGAATTATTAATGTAGTGAATGTTCGACTGAATTTGTTCATCACTTTGACATTTTCAATTCGTCCATCACACGAACTCTCACAATGAGTGAAGATGAAGGTGACGTTTATTAGTTTGGTGATTTCTTGTTTACTTAGGATACGTTTTATTAATGTGTAAGTTATGTCCACTGTCATCATATCTTTACTGTTTTATATGTGGATTGTTTTTATTGAAAGAGAATACATATGTTGTGGTTAACCATTAATGTTTTTTGTCTGCGTATTATTTCGGGGCTTGGGAAGGTTTACGAGCCCAGTAACTTCACCCTTTTAGCCCTAACAGTATTTTCGCTTCCTTCAATCTCTGTTAAAGAATTCCGAGTATAGAACGACTCTTTCGTAGAACTTCTATTTCACAGCTGAGAGTCAGACTTTGATCTCTTCAAAGTTGTTGACGTTTGTTCGATGCAGTTTAAGCATCTCTTTCCAGTAAATAAAACATTGCTCGACTAATTTTTTTTTATTATTTTTTTTAATCTTTAATCGGAATTGATATTCATTAATCCTTAATAAATACTCTCATATTTACCATCATTATCGTCTACAAATTGTTCATTTGTCATGAGTAACATAATGAGCAATATCATATAACTCGCTCAAACGTCTGATACTGTTAGTGTGAAATAAATGTGTTTTTGTATATTGTGATTTCTTTTTCCGTTCATATAGCTCTCAAAGCGACCCCTAGCGGACGATTTTGTAACCAATTTCTTTTTAAAAGAATCGTTGAGCGCATCATTGAATAGTAAATGTATAACGTTTCTTGTCTCTACAACTATTGGTTGCAGCTTCAGGATGATCTAAATAGGCCAACTTAATGTTGTAAACTTAAGTAACTGAAAAAAAATATTTAACAAAAAAATATGATAAAAAAAGCACACAATTTTTTTTTTAAAAAGTTTATAAAAAAAAAAAAATACTTATTGGAGCCTTTCGAGTTCTTCCGCAGAACTCCTTTTCAACACGTAGGTTCAACACCTGGATGTTCAAGTATTTTTTTAATATTTTTGTAAACAATTAAAAAAAAGTTGTATGCTGTTTTTTCATCATATTTTTTAGTCAAATTTCGCACACGTAAAAACTATTTAAAAAATTATTTACTAACCAGATTTTCCTGAAGAAAACTTTTCTTAAAAAAGTTGAAATATCGAAGTAAATCTGGTTAGTAAATATTTTTTTTGCAGTTACTTAATTGTACAACATTAAATTTCCTTTGAAGAGGCCAACTTTAATTACAACCACTTTGTGTATCATAGCTTAAATTTTGGTGAAAATCTGGGAAGGAATAACCCTGGTCGATTCGAAGGAAAATTCAGTTTGTGGAGAGTATACAAAGATGATTAGTGAAGTATGTGACGAGACCGTTACAATGTGTCGGTAGAATATGAAAAGTTACCTATAAATAAGACACCTGTAACGGTCTCGTTACATAATTTACTAATGTTCCTTGATTAACCGTTAATTAGATATTAAGCTTAAAATCCGAAACTTTTACAGTCTTGGTTAATGCAGATAGAACGACGTATCCGTAATCCAAGTGTACGGCTGTTGTGGAAGCATAAGGCAACAACGAAGCACAAAAATATATTGTCCCTTCGGATCACGATGGAGTAAATTGCCCTCCATCAGATACAAATTGATAACTCTCCCCTAAATCTTCCTACGTGCTACTTTGAAAACAGAATTGAATTGTTTCTTAATTCCCCAATATTATAATTTCGAAAATAATGTAATAAAAATTACAATAGACGGGTGGCTCCGCCACGAAAACGATTTCTATTAGCTAGCTCAACGACGTCACATGGATTGAAGACAAGAGTGGATTGCAGAGAACTTAAATGGTCTAACAACAAATACCACAAATTAAAATTTAAAGTATTTAAATTTTCTACCGCTTAAAAGTTTTGAAGTATTTAATATGTTTCCAGATTAAAATATTATTTTTTTCATAACTCACTCACGATTATTTAGAAAGCAACTGGAAAAAATAAGATTTAATGATTTTTTTTATCTGTAATCGTAACATCAATTTATTTTCCTTAAAAAATATCTTTGTGAATACTTTCTTCATGTATTTAAGAGAGAAATATTTCATTGGCAAAATGTCGTATCTAATTAAGAAAAAGTCTCCACTGTAAGGAATTCAAAGTTTTTCTAGACAAGGGTAAATTAGCTGAACTCTCTTTCAGTGAAAATGCAGGGTTTCCTCGTTCAAAAATCAACTAAATAAACTGATTAGAATAACCCAGGTTCTGAGCTCTACACTTTTTTTTTGGTTTGACATAAATCAAAGTAGGTATAAAATATCGCAGAATAACTAATAAGATGAAATAAAATGAAGTTCACAGACCGAATATCATTTTTACTATTTATTAAATTATTAAATATTACAAAATAACAAATTTTTTTAAATGGATGAAAGGAACTTAAAATTAAGTTAAAAATCTTTACAACAAACAATTGTTGTAAATAACAAATAATTTTTAAAATTGTTTCTTATAAATATTTTTATCATTACTTTAATGTTTGTATGTCGATGTTCCGTTCACCATCTAAATCAGGGTTTCTCAACCTTTTTTTACCCATGGACCCCTTTTCCCCCCCTTTTTTTTTGGTAAACCCCCTCATAGCTATTCGATAAAAGAAAAGTTTATTCCATTTTTCACTAATAAAAAGTAAAGGGATTATATTAACAATCAAAGAAATAGTAAATGATTATGCTTTATTTTGAATGAAAACTAATTTAATGCAAATAAATTATTCTCAGTTAAAATATGTGATTCAATGAGACCCTGTAGTTGATGCTGCTCAGCGAGTTTCTTTATATCTGGTTCCATTGATGTTAACGATATTCGAAGATCATCTCTTTTCACAATGTCAAATCTATTGCGAACTTTTGATAAGTGAGAAACACGACTAAATCCTGATTCAACAAGGTAAGATGATGGAAAAGCAATAACGTAGAGCTGTGCTTTATCCCAGAGTAATGTGTACTTTGTAGCAATATCATTTGTTTTCCATATATTATACTTCCCATCTTTGAATTTTGCACGCATTATTTCATCACTTTGTAATTCAATGAGGGGCTCTTGCAAAGAAATGTCTAAATCGGCAACATTAACTTCGAAAGGAAATGTCATCCAAGTTGGTATATCCATCTGAGTACGTCACTAAACCGAGTTTGCATCCCTTCATGCATATTTTTCAAATATTCGCTATATAATACAAGGTCTTCATCGTGCAAATCACTGCTAATCGAAGCCAAACAACGAAACTGTTGAAATGCACAATGCCTGATATTATTTTTGTACCACTGTAATTTTCTCAGAAAAACAGTAGCAGCACCTTTACTTGATATGAGATCAGAATCTTTTCCTTGGAGCTATTTATTAAGTAAATTTAATTTTTCAAATATATCTGATAAGCAGAGCCGTCGCATGAGAGGGGCGACCGGGGCGATCGCCCTGGGCGCCGCGGCAACGGCAAAGATAAAAAAAATTGAAAATTCCGTTTTTTTTTTTTTGGTTGTTGAATTGGAAATTCCTGGGCGCCGCGGCAAAAAAATAAAAAAAATTTGGAAATTCCGGTTTTTTTTTTTTTTTGGTTGTTGAATTGGAGAATCCGTTTTTTTTTTGGTTATAGATTTTTGGGATGGTGGGAAAGGCGCAATTATCAAATGTAGGGCGTCTGATGAAATCTTGCCGTGGGCGCCAACAAACTACGCGACGGCCCTGCTGATAAGTACTGACCGATGGTTGAGTAGATAGGCGAAAAAGAAATATAAAATAAATAAAATTAGAAAGAATCATTCATATATATTCTCTACTTATTTCAATATGGGGTAAATTACAGTAAAAATTTTATTTTGAGTAATAACAACCGTTCTGAAGTGGAATTGCCCCATGGACCACCAAAATATCACTATGGACCCCCGATTTGTTATTTTTTGCCTGTGGACCTCGAAGATGTGGGGGTCCATGTGGACCCCGGTTGAGAACTCCTGATCTAAATCAACGATTTATTACAACACAAATGAAAAATCACTTAATTATACAAAATAACCCCCCTAAAAAAGGAAAATAAACATCACGAATTTTATCACCTTTTTTGTTTTGTTTGTTTGTTTTTATTGTTTTATAATTTCAGTGATCTTTATTGAAAACGAAATCAATCTAGTTAGAAACTTATTTTATTTTGTAATATTTGTTGACGCTAATTGTGAAATTTATGATTTCTGTCTGAGCATCGTGTTTGAAAAGTTCTTTTTCTCAATTTATTTATTTATTTTAATGTCAAATGGCCAATAAAGTTATTATTTCAAATATAATTTTGTTAATTTTCTATTTTTTTTTAAACAGAAGCGATGTGTTCATTATCTGAATACGAGAGAATTTCCAAGTTGCAATCCATGTGACGTCATGCTCTAATAGAAAATATCGCGTTGCCTACTACGCAGCGAAAAGTTGAAAAGCGATAAGATTATCTATCTCATTCATTTAAAATAATGTAATCATTATATTTATTAATTTAAAAATTAAACAAATTGCAAATAATGGCTTAAATTTATTCATTAATTTAATTGTTCAAAATGTTTAAACTCAATTTTTTAATTGCTAAGAATAGTTAGTTGAGGCCACAACCGCTTTGAAGAACTAACTGAAAGTGTTTCGATTTAAAATGTAGGGCAAACGATTAAACATTTCACAACATGGATAATTTTTTAGTATATACAAATCTAAATAAACAAAAATAATAATCGTGTATTTGTGTTGATGTCTAAAGGCATTAAAAAACACGATTTATTTCAGCATGACAATGTCAAATGGATTCCAACTTGGAAATTCTCTTATATTGAATAAAAGAATAGATTGCTTCAGTTTTTGAAATAAAACCCAAGAAAATTTGAAAATTATCGAATTGATATTTGAAATATTAAATTTATAAGCGGTCTAACAGAAAAATAAATAAATAAATCGAAAAAATTAACTTTTCAACGATGATACTGGGACAGAAATTGTAAATTTGACATTTAGTTTCATGAAATATTACCAACTAAAATGAGTTTTTAACTACATTCACTTAGTTTTCAATAGAGACAAATGAAAATTAAAGTAATAAAATGCTAGCAAAGAAATGGAAAAAAAATGAAATTCGTGATGTTTATTTTTTTTTTTTAATTTATGTCAATCAAAAAAAAAAAGTGTAGCTCAGAGCCTTGGTTATTTTATTCAGGTTCATTTAGTTGATTTTTGAACGAGGAAACCCTACATTTTCGCTGAAAGAGAGTTAAGCTAATTTACATTCTTTAAAGGATTACCGTAGTCTAGAAAAACTTTGAATTTCCTGACAGTGAAAACTTTTTCCTAATTAGATATAACATTTTGTCAATAAAATATTTCTATTTTACATACATTAAGAAAATACTTACCAAGATATTTTTTAAGGAAATTAACTTGATATTACAATTAAAGATAAAAAAATTCAAATTCATTATATCTCAATTTTTCCAATTGTTT
>JAFIDM010004327.1:0-21461 GCA_023159025.1 Thereuonema tuberculata
CACTCTACAAGGCCTAACTCTAAAAACCCTATTGGAACTATTTCATCTCACCCAAAACATTTCATGTAAAATATATTGCCAATATGCTCATAACGCTTTCGCTGTTAAAAAGTTATCCGATCTCATGTAGAGTCAAGCCCCTCACTCAACAAGGCCTAACTCTAAAATCCCTACTATCTTGGTCAAAAAGTATGCCTTAGTATACTCCATATCCTTTACATAACTCCATGGGATTGTCTGTGAGACAGCCACGAAACGGCCAAGCCATGCATGTACATGAAATCTCATATCTTTTTAACAGTGAAAGCGTTATGAGCATGTGAGTCTTGGCAACTTATTTTACATGAAATGCTTTGGGTGGGATTCGTTATTTCCGAAATTTCTTCTATTCTATTTAATAATTTACTTTGAACTTTCTTAATAAATAATGCTTCATTAATTAGTAAATTTCCTCTCGTATTTAAACTACCTGAAATTTGAATATTTTTCCAATCAATATCATGATCAGGAAAGATTTTCGTAAGGCAATAATTTCCAATTGGCTGGCATTTGATCGTTCCTACGTAAAAATGACTGAACAATTTTTATTTTAAAGAATAAAACAACATAAACAAGCAGTAGCAAAATTGGATAATGAGAAATTAGCTTTAACTGAGCATAAGTTATTACTAAATTTCTCGTATTACTAAATTTCCGTATCATGATAGGGATTGGAAAAATATTCAAATTTTAATTGGTTCAAATACGAGAGAAAATTTAACAATTATGAGAGTTATTTATTAAGAAATTTCAAAATAAATTGTTAAATAGAAAAGAAGAAATTCCGGATATTACGAAATTTTTAAATAATATGAATTTATATAATGAATTTAATATATGAATTTTATGCCTAAAAATAAATAATTTATTTTGATAATCTATTGTTTTGTAGAAAAGAAAAAAATCGTTGAAGTAGAAAGCATTTTTTTAGAATAAAAGCCTATAATTTATTTATTGATGATATTTAAGAAAAAAAGGTAAAATTGGACTGAGAAGTCTATGGAAAGAATTCGGCGACTCCGGAGACCGGTAGCGCCCTCTATAAGCATCCACCCAATCATGGGAAGCGATTGCAGCACTCGCGGTTGCTAGTTGGCTGGAGTAACCGGTTGATTTTACAGATGGCCTGGTTGCTCGGAGGGTTGTAACCACAACCGTGGTAACATTTTATAGACGCACCCTACCTTTCCAGTGGTCCAGTGGAAAGGCGCATAGTTGTAGTTGTTATAGATTGTTTGAGATGCTTAGAGATACTATTTTTGTTTCAACAATAATTCAGGAGACATGCAGTGTTAATTAATATATTTTAGAAAATGATAAGCTAAAAAATATGTGAATTAATTATTATCAAAGAAATTGTTTTTTGTTCGTTGTAATTCTTATGGAATTTTAAGCCTTGAAAATGTATGTATCAAAAGTTGAATAAACATACGAAACATATTGGCGATAGTAGAATAAATTTTGGAATTTATATGGTATGTCGACTTGATTGTATTTTCTGACTCTGAACTTTTAAATTAACAATTTTCGCAGTTTACGAATCATATGAAAGCTTTTATATCATGTAGTTTAAAAGTAGGACATTAGGATGAGATATTATATCTGCAATTTGCTAAAGTGTGTTCTGCAAGGAAGTATAAAGAAGTAGCTTATCAACTGTCAAACAATAACGTATAAAATAAATTTATAAACGGTAATCGACTGTGGTTGATTATTTAAAGTTTCAGTTCTATAGTTGTTAATGTGTACATAGGGTTTTAATTAGGGGAGGCCAAATCAAATTTCGACTTAAAATTTGTATTAAATTTCAAGTTGATCGGGTCATAGTTGTCCAGCGAAAAATTCCCAAACTTGCGGAAACAAACAGTTGACTCTGTCTGCATTATTCCGGATAAACAAAAATAAATATCTCATTCAAACGGTGTTTGGGCCTCTGAACACGATGGTGAAGTCCGTTTGCCGATCCGACCTTCCGTTCGGGAGTTGTTGGGGGGGGGGGCGTATAGGACGAACGCAATGGCTCTCAAATGGTCGCTAAAAAGAAATCAGAGAATAACACCAATTATTCTCGATTCCTTAGAGCTGAGCATGTTCCGTAATGACAGTGCTGAAATTTTTGTATGTAAGATAAATAAAAATAAAGAAAATATTTTTAAAAATTAAAAATACAGTGCAATTCTTAGAATCTCCCAAAAGCAATACATAGAGCCATGATTTTTGAGCAATATAATTCGAAAGCGATTCTTCAAAAGCATATCCCAGAAACTCTGATTTCTTTCCAGAATTTTACAAAAATAGCAGATTTAGTTCAGATTATTTCGATAATGACGGAGGAATAAACATCTACACATCTAAAAATTTATACCATTTAGTTACGTTAGATGACTGGCCAGGTCACCTGACTGACGCATAGTTACTTCCTGGCCTGCCTTTCATCTGGCTTTATATTCCTGAATTTTATTGTATAATTTTACTTGTGAAAGGAACGCTGGTCGATCCGAAAACGTTAGTGTAATAATTTTTTTTCAATATATGAACGTTTTTATCTGTACATGTGGTGGCCTGAATCTCATTTTACTAAATATGATACACACGTTCATTTTATTTCATTAGTTACATTAGGTTATATTAAGTTACTATTAAACGCGCTTCATTATATTTCTATTAAAGAGGAAAAAAAAAAACCCTAAATTTTTAATCAAAATAATGTTCCAATTGAAAATTTCGAGCGTCTAATATATCATTTCAGGCATAACTGGAAACTCCTGTTATCTTTCAGCTGGTGTAGGTAATTTAAAAACTCCACTCTTAAAATAATTTTAAAAAAATCATTTATTTAAATATTTAAATCCTGGGGACTGCGTGAGGCAGTCGAGGATTCTTAGAGGTATCTCATTGTGTATCTTACCTCTCTTTTAAGGTAAATAAATATTTTACTAACTATTTATTATTTGGTTATTAATAATATAATATTTATAATAATATTTGTTATTTAATAAAAATTTAACAAGGCGATTATTTGAAAAGAATTATTATATACAAGATACAAATCTATCTCTCTATTTATATAATAGATTGTTCACAGTTGCTACTCTAAAACAAATCAGTGATTTTTCAGCTTTTCTAGGTAATTTATGTTTATTTATCGGATAACAGGAGAATAATAGATCATGATTTTTGATCTAAACTCCTAAAGCAGGTTTGAGATATCGTGAAATCTTTGGCTTGAATGGCAATGTATACTGTTGGATTGGTGTCCCTAGATATGTAACTACTATTTTCGAACTACCTCAAATTCAATATAATTTTTTCTACTTAAAGTACTAGGAAGTTCTAACTTCCAACAATAAATAGTTTATGTTTTATCAAGATCAGTGGTTCCCAATTAGTTAAGAGCTGTGGACCAACCCCCCCCCCCCTTTTTTTAAATTGTAAGCCAAGAACCTGATACTTTTAGCGACCCATTTGGGAGCTATTGTGATAGCAACCAAAATCGGAAGCTATTGCGTTTGTCCTGTCCGTCCGTCCGTATCTGTCCATCCCTAAAACTCCTGAACCGAAGGTTGGATCGACAAACGGACTTCACCATAGTGTTCAGAGGCCCAAACAACGTAGGAATGAGGTATTTTCAGGGGCCAACGCCCCCGCCCCTCCTATGTTCGAGATACAGTATCTTGGTTAACGACGGTAATCCGTTCCAGGTAATCTCTATAAGGCCGTCATTAGAGATAGAGTTAGAGTCTTTGGCATTGTTGTCATTGTACTCCCCCTAAAAACTCCCGAACGGAAAGTTGGATCGACAAATGGATTTCACCATCCTGTTCAGAGACCCAAACAACGTAGCAATAGGTATTTTCAGATGCCAACGCCCCCCTAGTTCGAGATATTTGGCATTGTTTTTATTATATTTCAGCTATTAGCTGAAATGTTAGAAATGCAACCACCTCATTTCAATTGTCATCTATAGCTTGATGGATAAGTTCTCTGACTCATGTGCTGGACATTGTGGGTTCATATCCGTGTACCTACTGATATTTTTTTTTAATTTTTCCTTAGGTTAATATATTTTCTTTTTTTTTTTTTATAATCGTTTCAGGCCAACTAAGGACCACATTAAGATAACTATTTTCTTCTCTCTTCCTTCCTCTTTCTCCAAAACTCCTTCATCCTTTCCGAATGGACTCTTTTCCTTTCATCCGACCATTTGGCTCCAGTTGTTTTCCTTTTCCCTGCGTCTTCCTGAAAACCTTTGAACTTCTTAACTTTTAGTCTGAATTTGTCTCTGCTGAGTAGGGTCTCCCGATCAATCTGCATTTCTGCTAAGTCCTTTATTGCTTTGCCACTCCACCCATTTTTTTTGTCTGTTTTCCTGTTTTGGAAGAAAGTATGGATTTTCTTTGTTAATCTATCTTCATTCATTCTCTCTAAGTGCCCATAAAGGGTAACACGTCTTTTCCTGATCTCATCCGTTATTTTAGGGCATTGCAAGTAAATTTCTCTATTTGGTCTCAAAACCCAATCGCCATCTTTATTCTTGATTGGACCTAATATTTTTCGCAAGATTCTTCTTTCTTTCTTTTCCAAATCTTCTAGTGCCATTTTGCATCCAGTTAGTAATAGTGTTTCTGACCCATAAAGCACTTCAGGTTTTACAACTGTATTATAATGTCTCAATTTAACGGCTTTAGATAAACATTTTTTATTATACAAATTTCTTACTTTCATGTATGCTCTTTTCATTTTTTCAATTCTAATTTTAATTGCTTCTTTTTCACTTTTAAGATTTATATTTTCACCCAAATATTTAAAGTTATCCATTTTATCAATGTTGCCGTACTTAGTTTTAAGAATTCCTGGTGAATTGCCTTCATTGGTCATGTATTTAGTTTTTTCAAAGGATATTTGTAAACCCACTTTTTCTGCTGTCTCCTTTAGGAGTTCCAGTCTTCTTTTTGCATTTTCTATGTTTCCATCTAATATTACTAGATCATCCGCGAAGGCCAAGCAGTTGATTGATACTTTAGATCTACCCAACATAATGTATTTATTAAGTTTTAGTTTTTCCTCCTCACTTATCCATTCTCTTGTAACTTTTTCCAACACGCAATTAAATAGGAGTGGGGACAAACCATCTCCTTGTCTGACTCCTGATTCAATTTGGAAAGGACTAGAAATTGTTCCATGGAATTTAACTTTAGACACCGTGTTTGTCAAAGTTTGTTTAATTAATTCCAGAGTTTTCTTATCAACTGAAAATTCTTTTAGGGTTTTAAAAAGAGAATCTCTGTCAATCGAATCATAGGCCTTTTTAAAATCAACAAATATTAGCACTATCTTCTTATTTGATATTTTCAAGTATCTAATTATTTGTTTAAGGTTTAGAATTTGTTCTGGACAGGATCTACTACTCCTAAACCCAGCTTGATATTCTCCAATATGTTTATCCAGTTGAGGATTTAGTAAGTCCAAAAAAGCTTTGGATAAGATTTTGTATTCTACAGGTAATAATGAGATTCCTCTGTAATTATTAATGTCTGTTTTATTCCCTTTCTTATGAAGTGGGTGAATTAATGCAACCTTCCAATTTTCTGGAATTGTTTCGGTGTCCCAGATCTTGTCCATTTTTTCTTTTATAATTGTGGCACCTAAATCTCCACTAGCTTTTAGAATCTCTGCTGTGATGCCATCTTCACCTGGGGCTTTGTTGTTTTTTAGTTGTTGGATGTATTTTTTAATCATATCAAGACTTGGTGGTTCTGAATCTTTATTAGGGATGCTATCATGAAATTCCAGTTTTTTGGTCGGTTTTTCACAATTCAGTAACTTTTCAAAATATTCTGCTAATAGCTTACAGTTTTCGTCATTATTAAGTGCTAGTTTTCCATTTTCTTTCCTGAAGCATAGAGATTGCGAAACGTACCCAGACATACAATTATTAAATGTTTTGTAGTAATCCCTTGTATTATATTTTTTAAAATGTTCTTCTATAGATACAAGTTGTTCCTTTTCAAACCACCTCTTTTGTGCCCTAATAGTTTTATCCGCTTGTTTCTTGTCAGACTGATAGCTATTCCACTTACTACTTGTTTTCCTGCTATACCAATTGTTCCAAGCTTTTTTCTTTTGTCTAAGAGCTTCTTCACATTTATTATTCCACCATCTGTGCTTTCTTATTATTATTTTTAATTTTTTTATTATTATGGGCAGCCCTTAAATTTATGCTTTAGCACAAAATTATATTCATTTGTTGGTATCTATGTAATAATATTCTTCAGATAACTAAATAATGAAAATGTTTGTTCACAAAATTATGGGGAACAAAATGGAATTTCAAAGCTTTTTTTACCTAGCTTCTTATAATCAGAAAATACCTTCATCCAGAATTGGACAAGTGTACATTCTTTGAAAAATATTTTTTTCGAGCCATAGCAAGTCATGTCAACAAGTTCTCTTCTCCTCCTCAGGTAGAGTTGTTTATTGTACTGACAATATTCAAAAGGATTTATCTATGAGTTTCAGGATCTGATGCAGGGAAGTAATCGTTGAAAGTAGTTGCTAAATCACAGAGATGCTCAGTGGTGATATGTTTAGCTTCTGGTGGTAATCTTTCGTCAGTGGAATCCAGTCCAATGAGTCCAGTACTGAAAGTACTGCCTTCTGCCCAACTCACCCACAGCCTTATATTACTCGTATAATCACTGCCTCAATCTTATCTCCTACGTCAAAAATATTCACTACATTGAAGAATTTATTGAGAGTTGAAATATGCAAAAATATCTCCTACGTAGGCTGCCATAAACAACCACGCAAAGTTGTTCAAATGATCCCATGTAAATTTAGAATCACTCAGAACTAGTCATACTTCATCGCTGAACTATTTTTCTCTTGACAACCAACGCATTTCTGTATTTAAAAGCGTAAGTGTATGTCAGCTTCCCATTTCTTCACATAATTTTGAGAAGATTCTAGAATTGAAGGGTCGAGATTTGATGAAATTTATAATCTTAACTACAAGTACTTTTTTTTAATGGGTCTGGCATCTTCGTAGCCAAAGCTTCTCGATGGACACACCAGTGGTTCCATTTCATATAAGATGCCACAGTCTCTACCCGAGCAACAATCAATTTTTATGATTGATACAGCACGACCTCCATCCTGTTGTCAGCCTACTAAGAAATCCATTAAAATACCAGCAATTATCTAGAGTTCAAACGAAAACACGCTTGAATTTGATGTAAACAGTTAAAAATACTTTAGTTTTTATTGTGAATTGGAGGGGATGATGCGTGCTATTGTGACTTAATATTAGGGAGGAGGGGTTCACAAGATTGTGACAAGGAGGGGGAAGGCGTCGAATATATATAAAAAAAATAGCCTGACATAGTCCATAAAAGCCCCTTTGCGTTTATGCGAATATCTTAAAATCGAATTTTGGCGAATGGTCAAATGATGCATAACACCATCCAATAATGAGTATTATCCAAATTTTGATGGAATGTGTAATAAGAATTAAATAAACAAATTTTTTTATTTTATTTATTATTATTACTTTGTTTGTTATTTTAACTTTCAGAATAATTTTATATTATACACTCACGTTTGTGAAAATTGCAACACGATGAAGGAGCCATCAGCATGGAAGGAAATTTATTACACTCATTACTAATAGTGATACAAACAAACGATTAAAGTTTCAGAGCAATGCAACAACAGTACTTGCAAAAAATCAGTATGGTGTAAATGGTGTATGGGGATCGCCTGCCAGGCTGCTTCTATCCGAGTCTATTCATCGGTATTTGCTGCTGGATGACAATGACGGGCGAGTTGCCGAGTGACCATATCCCAGACATGTTCAATAGATGACATATCGGGCGAACACAAAGGCCAGGGAAGAAGCGGTATATGCCTTGCTTCGAAGACAGCCTGGACATTTCTGGCAACATGTGGTCGATGTTGTCTTGTTGGAATATGGCTCCAGGAGTATGCTGAAAGAAGGGTACGACTTCAGCTTCCAGAACTTCCCTTATGCAACGATTGCTGTCGAGAGTGCGCACAATTCGTAGCAGCTGAGATCGCCTACGATACCGAATTGCGCCCCAAACAATCACGCCTATCGTTCGTGCAGTACGACGCTGGACAATGCAGTCTAAAAGATGGCGCTAACTTTAATCTCGTCTAATGCGTATGCGACCATCATTGTAATCCAAGTTGAAGCAAGACTCGTCCGAAAACACGACATGGTGCCAATCTGCACGCCAGTGGGTGTGTTCATGAGCCCATTGTAGCATGAGGCGTCGATGGTTCAAGCCCAAGGGAATCTTCCGCAAAGGAATTAAGGCACGCAGTCCTCTGCGCAGCAGACGCCGTCGAATCGTGGTACCAGACAATGTCAGAGCTGTTGGAGTGGTCCAAAGTTGTACGAACACTCGAGAAGAAGCTGAACGGTCCGTCACTGCCAACCGGATGAGATGTCTATCTATCAAATGGTGTCGTCACATTTTTCGGTCCACTTCGACTCGTCCTGTACTCGTCAGTCCACTGCTTCCACACGCACATCGCTGTCGTGGCATTATGCCACATACGAACAGCAATTTAACGGTATGAAAATCCTCCTTCATGCAAGCCGATCATTTGGCACCCTTCAAACTCTGTAGCTTGCTTAAAAGGCGCCCTATGACGTAGACGAGGCATACTGACTGCAGTAGCCATGTGTACAGCTCACTGACGATGAAAACCTACTTATCTGGATCCACAACCGTCCTCTACTTATACGCTCTTATATGACAGTTCAGAGGGCGCTGCTGAGTCTAGGATGCGCAATCATTCCCAAATTTTATTCGTTTGCATACCATATCCTGCTGTACATTTCCTGTAAGTTTCACTTCATTTACATGTTTCCTAGATTTTATTTTGTTGGAAAATTTACCAATAAAATTACATTTTTCTATTATCATTCCGTGAAAAGAGACAACTCTCTATTTGCTTTTTAGAAAGTTATTGAGTTGAGTGAAACTTACATCAATAGAAATTTGGTTTTCAGTCGTTGAAATAAATAAATTGTAGTGTTAGTCGTTTATATGTTTAGTAATATGGCTCTTAGAAAAGATTGATTAAGGTTTGATAAAAATTGGTAGATACAGAATTGTTGCTATTATTAATAATCTTGAAAAAGATCAGCAGATCCGATCGAAACCTGGTCGAGATTTTAATGTGTTTTTATGTTTTTTAATTATGTGTGTGTATTTTTAAAACTACAGTAAAACCTCGTTAAGTCGTCACTCAAGGGACCAAACATTTTTGACGACTTAGGCGGAGTGGGCATTTTTGACAAACAAAA
Organism: Thereuonema tuberculata; assembly: GCA_023159025.1. Classification (NCBI taxonomy): domain Eukaryota; kingdom Metazoa; phylum Arthropoda; class Chilopoda; order Scutigeromorpha; family Scutigeridae; genus Thereuonema; species Thereuonema tuberculata. The sequence continues at coordinate 9,377 of JAFIDM010004327.1, forward strand.
CAAAACAAAAACCACTGAAATACAGTATTTTCATGAATTGCTGTAAGATTCGGTGAGAAAAACAAGATTTTCAGAATTCAATACATGCAAATGAATAAGTGAAAAAAAAAAAAAAAAAAAACCCAAAAAACAACACTTTTTATAGTTACCACATTTTAATCGTTTTAAAAGAAAGGCAATGTCTGTCTTTGAAACGTTCCAGCCAACCATTGCTACCGTCGAAATCTAAATTTCAATCCTTAGCAATTACCATGGCTTTTTCTTTGAGAAACACGGCAGAAATCGGCACATTTTGCGATCTGGAATGTTTTAGCCATCGAACTAAAACCTCCTCGATCTCGTCAAACTTCGATTTCCTCATTCTCTTTCTTTTGTCTTTGCAGTCAGCTTCTTCAATTACTTGTTTCGATGAAAGAATATCGTTTAATGTAGTCCTGGGAATATGATGTTCTTTGGCAAAAGCTCATTTCGAAACATTGGATTTTTCAAAAAGTGCAATTAAGTCGTATTTTTTTTTTCTTTAAAAGATAACGAGGTAAGTTTTCATTTCCCTGACATGTTAAAAACGTAATCGAACCATGAAATTGCAAGAGAAAAAATAGCCCTTACAGCGGGGCTTACTCGCTATGAAATGAAATCACACTCAGTAGCGGTCAAGAAAAACGTCTACACTTGACAAGAGTCGCAGAGAGAAGTGTGTAATTTGCCAAGTGAATTTTCCCGTAAAGGCTAGGCTTTCTTAAAGTGAAGGGGCGGGGCTGAAAAGATAGCAGGTAAAATTGAGAATAAAGATGCTTTTCGCCATTTTTGAGGGTGACGAGTTATCCGGAGTAGAATTAAATTTGGTGACGAGTAAAAGAGGGTTATTTTACATTATTGTGTATGAGACCTTGTCGGGACCAAAGGAAAACGACGACTTAAACGGAGTGACGACTTATCCGGGCGATGACTTAAGGAGGTTTTACTGTACAACATTAACAATGTTTCAGTGCAGGTATTTTGACTCTTCGTCATCATATTGAAGTTCTGTATTTCATAATGGTTTGGTTGTATAGCAACGTGGCAATGATAAGTCTATTTTTTTATAACATCTTCATGTATTACAGTCCTACTTGGGAAAAGGCTCCCTGCCAGTCGACATAATACTAAACTATAAACTTTAAAACTAACATTTCTCATATACCGTACATCCACTTTTATGCACAAGTAGCAGATACATACTTGCACATCACATACGAGTTATGGATACACACATTTATATACAGGGTGGCCGGAATGTAACTAGGTATTATTAATTGGCTGTTAAAATTTTAATATCAATGGAATAATACTGAAATCAGCTTGTACATGTAGAACATTAAATAGGATGTCGATTTTTCATGCCGCATAGTACAGACGGCGGCCGCCAGAGGACATATACGCAACAATATCAAAGATGGCCGATTGCCTTTACAGTGAGAGAACGAGCGCAGATTGCTTCACGCTATGAGGTGTGGAATTCAATCGTTCTTGTGCAGAGATGGTGGCGTACGGTGAAGGGCAGGAATGCCACAATTCGTCCGGAGACAATAAAGAATTGTCACAAGAAGCTAATGACCACAGGTTCAGTACAGGATGCAGCAAAAACAGGTCGTCCATCCACGTTTCGGTCTGCTGATTGTGCGGAACATGTGGCGATTGTGCGGAACATGTTCAATCGTGGTCCGGCTAAATCAACACGTCAGGCAGCTCGCGAGAGCGGGCTCACAAGGTACGCTGTGCGACAAGTATTGCATAAAGAATTAAACTTTCAAGCATGGAAATCATTTCGATGCCTAGTTACTTTCCGCCCACCCTGTACATTATACAGACGTACACTTGCTTATATATCAACGGCGTATGTACTTTTTACTGCATATTCAAAGACTTTCATGAACAATAGAATGAAACGAGCTACTGCATAAATATGAATAGAATAAGTGTGATTTTTGTTTTCTTGCTTGGATTATCCTTCCATGAAATATTAAGGTGCAAAGAAAAGATAAAGGAAAGATGTATTGATTAATATACATATCTATTCGCTAAAATTTCCTGGTCGTTTTATGATAAGTACAATCAATTTCATGATTTTTGGTTGACATTGGTTTACGATAAATGGTTGTCATTTACGTCATTAAAATCGAAATTATTATGTTTGTTTTCTTTTCATATTATTTTAGCTATTTATATACTCACATTTTGAGTATTATTAATTTCTAATTTCTATTGTATTATAGAAGGGACAACATTATTGTTCCATGTTTTGTTTTGTTATTTTTTATCTTCATTTATTCAATTATTTTATTGTTAATTTAATTTTGTGTTAATGTAATGTAATTATTATGTAACTTCAGCATCTGCACATAGGATCTCGAAGTAGAACCCAGCAGGACTGTAATTTCTCAGTATTTTAAATAAATAAATAAATAAATTGGCAATTTAGTACATTTGGTGAGAATTTCGTTACAATAAAATTTCCTGAGCTTTCAAGGTTTTGGAATTACTTAAAATCATTTTATCTTATTTTCTACAATGCAATCAAAGAGCTTCCTTTTTAGACCTAAGTTTTTATATTGATTAAATTTGATTCAAACTGATTACAGATGTTAACAATTATTCTACTTTTTTAATCTTTAGCTGTAGCTATTTCCACTTGATTCATATTTTATTTTTTATAAAAGTTGGATGTGATCAAATAAGACATTGTGGATTCGTTTTTATAAAAGTAAAATAAATTTTTTAATGTAATTGTGCATAATTTTTTTTGTCTTGGATAAGATATTTTGTGTTTTTTTAGGTTATTTAGTTTTTCAGAGCTTGATATTCGTTTGAAGTTAGCAAAGGTTAAATTAAGGATGTTTTCTATGGATTTATCTATTAAGTCTATTTCATTCTTGTTTGCGTGTGTCTTCTTAATTATACTGTAGTCAATTGTAGAGTCTACAAACGCTTTATAAATTAAGGTTTTTGCTTTTAAAGGAGATAATTTTTAATTTTGTTAAAGATGTGTTGAGTTTTTGAGAATAGAGATTATATGAATATTCCATGTGAATTTATTATCTATGCGAACAGCAAGATATTTGCAATTTTTTATGTTTTTCATTGGTTTACAGATGCAGTTTATGGTTTGTTCCATGTTTGTGTGTAGACACTCATTTTTAAGTTCGATATTATGTTTTTATTTTGATTTCCATAAATTTCTTTTTTGCCTAATTTATTCTCATTTTGAGGATGGATTATTGAATCCACTTTGTAATTTGATCTAAATCATATGAGTGATAATATGAGGATATTGTCAGAAGCATTTATGATAATGAAGTCGTCTACATTAGGAAACACTTTGGAGTGTTTGAGACTGGTTGAATAATGTAGTCGTACGTATTAAAAATAACAATGGCCCCAGGTTAGAGCCTTGCGGGATTTCTGTTTTTAGTTTGTAGAATTTACTTAAGTTGTTTTTAGCGGAGATCTTGAATTTTCTACTTTTTAAGTAGTTACTAATCAATTTCTGTGCATTTCCTCGAATACCATATTTGCTAATTCTTTTAACAGTGCAGTGTGATTTTAAATTGTCAAAAGCTTTTTTAAAATCTATAAATATAAACGACAAAATTTTGCTTTTGTAAAATTAGTTTGTATAAGTTAATCGTTAAAGCCATTTAATAAATTTGTGGTGCTGGAATTTCTTTAAGAGGCGTACTGATTATTGTTTTTGCTTTTATTTTTTCTATGAAATTGTATGTAGTGTTTGTTATGCGTTATTCGAAAATTTTGACGACGTTGGATAGGATTGATATGGGACGGTAGTTGATTATAGACTTTTTTTTTCCACTTTTATAGATGGGAATGATTTTCATCCATTTCCAAATTCTGGAAACTTGAATCTTTTGACGATTTGTTTTGAAATTTCGGAAACGATATGTGTATACGATGTTGTGTTCCTTGATTTCTTTTATAGTAATTTTATCCAGTCTTACAGTACTAGTATTTACATGTTTTCATATTGTTTAATATTTTATTAACATCATTTAAAGACATTTCAGTTGAAACAACTGAAACTGTGGGTACATTGAGGTAACAATTAAAAAAAAAAAAAAATAGTATTATAGTAGCATTCTTTTAAAATGCCATTATGCTGAAACGTATTCCAAACCCTTCTGCTGTATTTTTCTTACCCTATTAATTTATAATGTGAAGTTGATGCTGTATTTTCATTTTTGGTTGAATGAAGTGTATCATTTATTATTTTTCCAATTTTTTTATTGTTCCTGCAATTTTTGTTTTCACCTCGGCATTCCGTAACAGACCTTCCAGGATATTGCACTTCCACTTTAGGTACTACGCCGTCGTTTAACTTCACAACACTGGTATGTCCTGTGAAGAATCTCTGCTACTGATTTAGCTTGGTTCGATGTTATTACAGTATTTGTTTTTAAGCAAGTAAATCTAACAAAATCAATCATATTCACTTAAATAAAGAATCTTACTTTTTAAAATAATATAGCAGAGATCCAAGAAATAAATAGCTAATATAATGTAAATATCAACGTTGAAGCAATAGCAAAGTCGACCTTGAAACTTGAGTACCTCTGTCTTACGAATTACCAATCAGAAACTGAAGTGATGATGCACTTTTTAATCAGGATAATCAAAAAAGTTTTTAAGGTGTTCCTCATTCAATAACGCTTCTTTTTTTTTTTTTTTTTGGTTTTTTTGAACACAAAAGAGAGGAGAAAATCAATCTTCTAAAAAAAGTATCAAATGGATTTGTCCAAGCGCTTTTTTTCCCTGAAGTTGCAAAAATAGTCAAATGTATTTTGGATACCAATTTAATTCCTTTTAATTTTTTTTTTTTTTTTTTTTTTTAGGAAGTGGCTAACTTCCGTTGGCGGGTTGAAGATAAAGGTTACATGAATTCTGATTAAAGATTGGATTCAGATATTGACATCACTTCTATATATATTTTGATTTTGAATATTGTATTTTTTTTAACTGAAAATTATCTTAGTTCAAGGATATATGAATCGCTAACTGCAGAAAGGAAACAAGTCCAATTTTGCCAATTTCACAGGAGAGACAAAAAACGTAGTAAATCCTAATACACTTCTGCGGTAAATAGAATATTGAAGTCGTTGTCATGCCAATACTACTGTGCGGACGTGTTTCCTTTCTATATTAAACGTTGCGTCTTGTTCCTAGCCACAATTTTAATAATAAAAAAAAAAATCGTAAAACTTGGACATGATGCCTTTCTGCAGTTAGCGATTCATATATATATATATATTTAATTATTCTATTTGTCATTTATTATTGAAATACAGTAAGACTTTAAGTTGTTTACATTAAAGAAAAAATATAAATATTCTGAGATTAATTGTATTATCATTTAACGTTTTTTGATGCAAACTTACGTTAATTTTTACTTCTATTTACTGTGATCATATATGTTAATATTACAGTTCTTTAAATTCTTTCTGCTAAAATAAATACATGGAAGAATGTTTGGGAGTAAAAGAATGACTTTAGGACTCTTGCTAGGATGATAGCTTAATTATTTCACTTAAAGTTCGAGAAGAAGGAATATGTGAAAACAGTGAACTATTGGTGATTTTATTTCGGAAAGCTATACTAAATTTCTTCCTGAGCCTATTTAGTATATCTATAATTTCTCATGCTATTTTAAAAATTTTGGGATTGGCTCAATCCGGATGTTCTTCTCTTCAAATGCTACTGTGCGGAAATTATTTTAATGGAATTCGATTTTAATGTACAGACTCGGAAAAAAAATCTGGAAATTCTGCTTGGCGAATAATTTATCCACAAATCTGATAGGTATTTCAAAGCAATGCCTTCTGATTCACGGCTTTATCTTTCCACGATCATAAACAGGCTGAGGGAAAATCAAATTGAGCACAAGCTCTTCATCCTGTTGTTCTCCGAGAAGTTCGATTGAATATGAAAGTATACAATCATATCGAAAGACACGAACAAAAGAAAAGAAATCAGTCTACATTCCATACTTCCATTCTTGTAGAGGCTTTCCGCGAACTGTCGTCTCATCTGTAGTTGAGATTTCTGATGTCGATAATAACATGATTTCCGCCAACTATTTCCAGAATGTTCTTACTTCAGTGGCATACCCACATTGCAATTCTCATTCACCATGTTTCTGTATATGGTGTGGCTCACAGAGAGCATACTGCGGCAGTTTTCAAGTCACCCTGTAAAAGGGTCAAGAATTCATGTGAAGGGAAGAAGATCTTACCAGAGATATTTCTGTACGAGAGATACAATCAAGTACTCATGTTCTAGATTTTGAAGAGGATCCTTGAAAAGTAGTACTGAGTTGCAGAGACGATAGATCACCTGCAACTGGCGGGTTTTTACATTTCTAATTAAATATTTCCCCTGCTAGACCTCTGAATGTTCCACTTCTCTTCGATCTCTCCATGCTGATCATTTTCTATTCAGATGACATCTTTTCAACTTTTTCTGAAGGTTTGGCTTTAAAAGTTCATTACTGTATTGTTGCAATGTTTTGCTTAAAGAATTTCAAAATGACATTTATTTTCCTTACCATTTTTAAATTTACATTCCAGAATAATCATCAGTTTTATGGCATGAATGTAAGATTACAGAAAACGATCAAGAAACACAATGAACACGCACATATTACGCAAAGGATTCGCACCTCGAGCTGTCATCGTGATGAGACTGGGACGGACCGTTTTATCCTTTTTAGGACTCATCAGCTAGCCAAACTCCACCGATAACAGGCTCGCAGTTACACTCCGGATGTCCATCTTTGTTAGGATCATGTTGGAATTTCGTGGCAATGGATTTGCTGAAGCTGAAACCAATTATACCATTAACTTATTCTTCCATATCAGTTTTTTTTTTTTATCTTAATGTGACATTCGAACCACAACAATACTGGAATTTGCGTAAATCGAATAAACTACACCTTTCCTACTAAATTCACTTAAAGAATCAAATTATATATTTGGTAATACATTATTACTATGCATACACGATGGAGACAGTGACCCCTCAAAAACTAAAAGCAAGAAAATAAAAAACAAGAACAAAATTTATTCATTTATTTGTACATGTTTTGTTTTTTTTCTTCTCTTTTTTGTGGTCAAATTCCTTTTGTGGCAGCCTGAGTGCTGCCCAAGGATTTGGATTCTACATTTTGTTCTTGTTTTTTATTTTCTTGCTTTTAGTCCCAGAAACGGCCGTTCCAGAGTATCAGCTCGACTCAAAAAGGCATTCTTATTTGAATTATTACTATGCCTTCGCACATTCTAAAAAAGAATTACTTTCCATAGAATAGATTCCAGTAAATACTATCTGAAGTTTCTTATCGATTAACCACATTTTAACTTCGTTCGGATTTAAATATGATTGTGGCATTTAATCTTTTTAAACATAGTACGTACATTAACATGTCAATGCTTTTCAAAATGATTCACATCTTTTTCTTAACTGCTTTTAAACCTATTCAAATTAATGGACCAACCAACGAATTTTCTTACTTTTGTATGTAGATAAGATCTATTTTTTTGCATTTTCATTTTACATCTATTCTTCGTAACTTATTTTGATTTGGCTTATTTCGAAGTTATGTCACAACTTAATCTTTCTGCGCGCAGTAGAGCCATTGTTATTTTGTCATTAAATCTACTCACCCAATCAAACAAGTTTATTAAACATACCATCCATGCTATTTGAGATCTTCAAAGTTCAATTGTTGCATATTTCCACCTGATATACTATCACTTCAGCACTGTAAACAATAGATGAACATAACATCGAATAGAGGTCACATTTGCATGTTAGGAAATCATGTTTTCTGAAAGATTCGGGTTTTGTCAAAACACCAATTTCTACTAAAGAACTGAAAAACTGTGTAATATCAACAAACTCTTCTTGAATGAATCAAATTTTTATTAACCATAATTCTTCTAAAATAAAAATAAAAATTCTCCACAAGATACAATATTCTATAGCTTAATCAGCTATCTTTTTTCCCTGTTAGTTTTATTTTATTTTGTTATTTTATTTTATTTTAGCTTGGTGCTTGAAAAAGATAGCTGATTGAGCTATCGAAATATTGTATCTTGTGGAGAATTTTTATTTTTATTTTAGAAGAATTATGGTTAATAAAAACTGTGTAATATATTTTTATTATTATTCATTAGAATTATTTAATCCAGACTAAATTATACTACAAACAGATTAGGAACGTGTATTTTAAATAACAGAAATTATATTCACTGATTAAATACTTTGCATTTAATCAATTACACTTTTGAATAAAATATGAAATGTCTTTTTTCTCCGCTACGCTACATTTCCTCGAAATGTTATTTAGCAATGTTTCTCCTTTTGTGATTTAGCTTTAGTAAATCATTTTCTCCTTAAACAATGGATTTATTTATTATTATTATTATAATTTTTTTTTATTTATTTTGAACTATCTAACCCTCGTCTTTCTTAACACTTACAAGTTAGTAACAAAGTTAAAAATGTTCAGTGAAGCAAAACTGCTCGAAAGAATTGCCGATTTAAGTCCTTCATCGATCCGACGCTGCATTACGTTTAGTTCTCAGGTAGTTCAGGTTCTTAACGGTGAGGTTATCTGTAAACATTTTTGGTCCGATGGAATAATTTGATAATTTGGATTTTCGTATTCAATTTTTTTTTCTCCCATATTATACCAGTAAATCGTATGATACTCACACCAAACTATGTTAGCTTATAAATAAATAAATAAATAAATAAATAAATAAATAAATAAATAAATAAATGCATAAATAAATAAAATGATATGGCTACTTTATGACTAATGCATATGTGGCTTATTGGTTATTGATATCGTTTGTATGCGACAGTTTGATGAGAATTATATTTTGTTTGCATTAAGAAATTAAAATTATGTGAAATTTAAATTTCTGCTTAATGTGTTATTCAAAGTTTTCAATCGGTGCCAAAAAACTGGTTAACTAAGGTTAGAGAGTGGGTCTCAAACAAAATTTTTTAATCAATGAGCCAAAATCAGAAATTCCAAACTTTCGCGGGTCGTAACTTGATGTTCAGATTTGAGCAGAACAACGAAGCAAATTAATGATACTAAAAATCTGAGTCAAATCTGAATTCCACCCTCAAAATTTCTGATCAGATTTTCGAGTAATTTCTGAGCTGCAGATGAAATTGAGCAAATTTGGACGCACTGTAAAATATATAAATATGTAAGTTATAAAATCCATGACGGTAGAACAAAGGTCTTCAGGAGTCTGAGACTTTGTATGGGTTAGTGTTTTTTTTTTTTTTTTTTTTTTTTTTTTACTCCTCAATCCTGTCCTTTCAGCCGCTTTTTTTAAATACTGAAGCAAGAACAACGTGAAGTTAGTTGTTTCACCAACCAACCAGAAGCCAAAAATTAAACAACGATCATTAACAATAAAATAAAACTTCATTTTATTCATTTTATTATTAACAATTAAGGGTATAAACACAGCAGTTTTCAATTCATATTAAAGCTAACATTTACATTATGGCATCACAGGGTTTGGGTGATTGACTGGTGTGTGATATCATTTATTTTTGCATGGCTGGTGATAAAGTATTAATTAATATACATAAATATGCATTCTAATTTCAAAGCAAAATATATAAAGAATGAAATAGTACAAAAATTAAAAGAAACGGAATCAAAATTAAATGATCTTACTTAATGGGAAACAATAATAAATTAACAAGTTTAAAACACAACAGGTTAAGAGTAAAAAATATTTAAAAAATTGGGTATCAGTGCGAATCTGTTTTTTTTTTTTTTTAATATTATTATTTTTTATGTACTGGGATGACAACACTTCTATTAAATTTCTTCAGGAGATGTGGTAGAAGAAATGTTGGGCTGGATAGGCGTTTAGTTAACTTTTATACTTAATTTCTTTTTCAGTGTTTTGTGCATTGTTTCTCTCCAATTATGCTGTATTTGTCGGCTAAATCAACAATAGATATGTCCAGCTGATGAGATACAATAACCTCAAAACTGTCGAGTACTCGCCTTGAAGAGTTTCCATTTTTTGCATTTTTTTTAATGTAATATATAAAAGTTAGATGTTTTAATATCAATATATATATATATAGAGAGAGAGAGAGCTCCATTAACTAATTTAAACTATATTAAATTTTTATAATAATATTTCTTCAACAATTTTTTTCAAATATGTATATTCCTGAGTGTTCGGTAACAGAGGGAGCTTACAAACTTCTGAATTTATACTAATCTTTAAAAATACAAAACATAATTAATAATTGTAATAAATCAATTCTGAAATGCTTACCTCTCATCTCCATCGGTTCAGATAAAACAACAATCACTTGACCAGTGATTATTTGGCCGGCATAAAAGACAGCCGAAGTATTATCGTAAATTATATCGAATTTCTGTAGTTTTCCCATGTTTCAATGTCAACTGTTACTATCAATGAGTATTTGTAAATTTACGAACGGATTTCAAACATCCACTTACGCGTAAATGAACATCCTTTTTTTCTTGACCTTCGGCAGATATTAAAGATGCATTTTTCAAATCATTTTGAAAAACTCGATAATTGCGCAAAAGGAAAAGAATATTATATTTCAATATAAATTTTCTTACAATATTGGAATAGTATTGTTTTTATCAATCCTGAAGAATAATTGACAACGCCAAGGGCGACCAGTCAATCAGCGCTCTATTATTGGAAGCCGGCATCAGCTTTAAATACGAAGGCACATACAGCTTAGACAATCGAGGATGGTAGAGATGAATTATCCAAGTATATTTAGTGTTTTATCCATAAGAGAACAACTGCGTTTATCTCGCTTTCCTGTAATTCTTGGCCACTCGCTTTTTTCGGCGTCTACCAACGTTGACTTCCGGTAACTCCTCCTCCTTTAATGTAACTATGTACCGAAAGATGGCGCTGTATGGCTGAATACGACGCTTATTTTCAAAGACGCAATGAGTTTTAGTTTTGAAATATTTTTTTGTTGCTGTTTTTTTTTTCTGTTTTATTACCTTTTTTTTTTATTATTATTTTTGTTTCTTTCCTGTTTTTCTATTTTGAAACTCAAAAGCACTTCCATCTTTCTAAAATTAAATAACTTTATTAAAACCAAACCCATAATTAAGAGGAAGGTCCTGGTACACCCCCTCCCTAAATATTGAAATAGTTCTTATTTTCTTTCTGTTTTTTGATTGCATGACCGGTTGAGAGGACTTTGGCTTCCCTTACATTTTGAGCACAACCTTTTCGTTGTGCCTGTTCGTGATCTGCTTCCTAACTTGTTCCACTTCGAAATAAAATCCTATTTACGCCTTTAAATGTAAATGAAAACTTACATTTAATTTTGCCTTTGTGAAAGAAACATATACACAAATTTGATGCCTCTACGCGTTAAGATGCCTCTAGGTCTTGAGTTAAAAATATCTTATTATTTTTTCTGTCTTAACTAAATTGAATTAATTTCATAAAAAAAAAAAAAATGAAACAGGCCTACAATTGTATACTTTTTTATCGAGTAATTTCAATAAAATATGTATTCTTTTCTGAATCTTATTTATATACCTTTTTCGTAAATATTTCAATTTCAATTTAAACTTGTTACGATGTCCATTACCGCTAATGAAATATTTAAAACTGCTAATTTTACATAAATCAGACGCATTGTTGTACATCAACCGAAATTCAATGTTTGCTATCAATGAGAGTTAATGTTTTGCTTCTAACGCTTTCCAATGGGAATATTCTTCAGGCGCACAATTTCTCTACAAGGATTCACATTAAGAAATTTTTAAATGTAAAAGATCTATCATAAATTCAAATGTGTGGGCTATTTAACAGTCATTTGTTATTAAAATTCGAGTCTTACATTTTCATTGTCACTTTCTTTTCTGTTTTATTTTTTTTTTTGACCAAATCTGACAAAAGTGGCATCGCTAACACTGTAATAACTTGTATTCGGATTATTTTAGCAATCATGCTGGCTTCAACCAGCTTTTCATGAGTAT
>JAFIDM010004328.1:0-21454 GCA_023159025.1 Thereuonema tuberculata
ATGTGTACTCATTAAGGCATGGTTAGTTTATTTAATTCTTTTTTTTTAAAAAAAAATCTGTGGTGTCAGCGGCTACTGATTTCTTTTTGATCTTCTACTGCGTTTTTTATTTAACTTTGGGATATCAGTTAATAACTCACTCGCCGTTAACGCTTCCAAATCAACTCCAGTATTTCTTCCATTTTTTCTGTGGAACAGACGTTCACTCCTTAGTGAAGTCAAAAGAAAAGGAGAAGAGTTGTTAAAACTAAGTCCCATGACATCCCAATTGATGTTGCTAAGCTCATCTTCCAACTCCTGTAATTTTCCTTGACTCGAAAGCGTTTAACAGCTATACTTACAGGAGAGGCCATGGGTTGTATTTAATGCCCTTCTGTGAGATGAAAGTACTCATTAAGTACTTCAAAAATATACCGGGGTTTGGAGTCCAACAACCTTTCGAGATATTTGATGTTTTTTGGAGTGTTTTTCCCACGTTAGCTTAACAGCTTCCTGTGTCAAGTGAATGAAGTAGCGCTGGACTTATGAGCAAAAGGTCTCGGGTTCAAGTCTGCTGTTTGATGACTTTTTATTTATTTATTCATTATTATTCTGTTTCTTTTCTTTTCTTTTATTTTAATGCAGTTTCTTTTACTTTTTTTTTTTGCCCTCCTTTATGCTTCTGCTTGTTTATTTCTATTTCGTTTTTTTTTTCTTAGGCTATTTTTTATTTTTTAAATATCTTTTAAATTTTTACTTAAAATTAATTTTAATTTAGAAAAATAAAACCTACGTAACTGTACATTTAACTTTTTTTTTCTTTTTTTGTTATTGTTAATATTGGAACTAAATGAAGAAAGAGATTTTAAGGTTATTATTTGAAATTTACAATAAATACAAATAGTTTTGTATACATTAATGGTTCTTTTCATTACCAGGATACAAAAGACATACAGGAGGGGTAAACGGAATGGATGCTGGAAGGTATTAAGATAGTGGTGCTATAAAGTTTAGAAAAAAAAAGACTGAAAGAAAACAGCCAGGAACTGAAAGACGTGGGGGTGGGTTTAATGGGAAAAGGCTTCAGGAGCCTTTTGAGAGATGACAGACAAGGGAGAAAGCCTCAAAGCAAGCTTGAAGGAATTTAAATTAAATCTTGCAGATATCTAAAACTTTAATTTTAGGACAAGGAATTCTGTTTGATTAAAATCAGTACAGCAATACATCAAATCTACTGATAATGCAAAGAAGCATTTATATAAAAATTATTATTAATATTACAAATTATTTCTATTAATTGTAAATTTCAAATAATAAGCTTAGAATTTTTATCTCTTTAATTAATTCCAATAATAATTATAATAAAAAAGGAAAAAAAAAAGATAGCTCTATTATTATTGGAAAAGGAAAATACAAGTAAAAAAAAATATATTGATAAGCAGGTTTTATTTTTCTAAATTAAAATTAATTTTAATTAAAAAAAATAAACGATATTTATATATTTTTAATTAAATTTTTATTTTTGCCTAAGAAAAATAAAGCAGCAGCATAAAGGAGGTCAAAAAAAGAAAACGAAAGTGCATTAATATACAAGAAAGAAAAAAAAATCAGACTTGCTGATCCAAAGTCCACTGCTTCAGTCATTCAAGACAGGAAGCTATTAAGCTAACAGGGGAAAAACACTTTAAAAAACATCAAATATCTCAAAAACGAATAGGTTGTTGGACCCCAAACCCAGGTATATTTTTGAAGTACTTCATGAGTACTTTCATCTCACAAAAAGGGAAAATGTTATATACCTCCAAAAAATCCATGTTATACAAGCCATGCCCTCTCCTTGTTAGCCAAGGTCATCGACAAACGGCAGTCTTTTATATAATGGCATTTTACAAATTCAATATCACTGTCCGGCTTTATATATATTTACTCTCATGTTTAAAATTTATTACACACATTACTAATAGTGATACAAACAAATGATTAAAGTTTCAGAGCAATGCAACAACAGTATTTGCAAATAATATGGTGTATGGTTTGGATCCACAACAGTTCTCTACTTATATGCTCTTACATGACAGTTCAGAGGGTGCTGCTGAGTCTAGGAATGCACAGTCATTCCCAAATTTTAATCATTTGCATATCATACCCTGCTTTACATTTCCTGTAAGTTTCACTTTATTTGCATGTTTCCTTCATGGTGTTGCATTTTTCATAAACAAAATATATATATACAAAGTAATTCTTCTATTACTTCATACTTAGTTCATCTTGGTTTGGAGTGAAAAAACATATCAGGCATACTCTTTGAGAAGAAAATAGTTATTCAACTACTAGGCAAAATTATACATAAGACTGGCATATTGACTAGAAACTAGATTTAAGGATGGATGTACTCCGAGTAATACAAAATCTGTTTGTTTTTTTCCCCTATGAAGTTAAAATATGAATCTTATTATTTTTTTATTAGAATTATCCCTTCATCTCAATGATTTTTTTTTTTTTTTTTATAAGTAGAGTCAGAGAACTTACATAGCAATGAATGTTTTAACGAGGGTACATATTCTGTTTGCTGGACAGGAGATAGACTGTGAGAAGCTGGTTTTATTTTCCCAGTCGTTACTGGAATTTGTTGTTCCTCCCCCTAGGGTCCACCCAGCCCTCTGTCTTCTTTCTTACATTGACCAACTCATCTCAACGTTTAGGAATTCTGGGAGCATTAACTCGTCTGATTCCAAGGGCCACTTAGGCCTGTTGTGAGATTCATTAACTTTGTAATCTGTTACACTTTGGCAGGCCAGAACATGAAAGATATTAATTATGCATTGTCAGTGAACAACATTCAGCTTAAAACCTCAACTACATGTAATACTCAGTTACTTTTGTTTAACTACTCTTGAACTACATAGAAATCAATTTTTTGTTTAATTTAAAGATTCGTGTCATATCTTCTTAATTGCTGAAATATATAAGACATTGTGGATGGAATTCAGAACTTGTTAAATTTTGATAATGTAGATGTTGTCCTTTCTTATTTAAGTGAGAGATTGTTTAACCCGTGGCTCTTTAAAGGAATCTCTATAGTTCTTTATTTCTCTATAGTTCTTTCTTTTGTGATGCTGATGGTTTCACGGTGTTTTGGTTGGCTACTGTCAAACTTTTTTTGTTTTATTTTGCTAAAGTTCCTGTTAGAACTTTAAATTTTGTTGAAATTTTGAAAAAAAAGATGGTAAGTAATAAAATACAAAAATCCATCTGTTTACAGAATCTTCTACAAAAACAACTATTTTTTTTTTTTGTTTTTAGATATATGATATTTGAAATATAACAAATAAAAAACATATGCAGAAAAACTCAGCACCATATCCAGAATACACAAAGCAATATAGTATTTATTCATTTAGAGAATATATATATATATATTTAATAATCTGACAAGATGGTACCCAACGTCACAGAATAATTATACCATACTTTGATTAATTTTGCAGAAATCTATAATTTCCATTGTAGGGCAACTGAATTGTTTTCCATATCTGGAATTTTATAGATAAAAGAGTCTTTTTATATCTCTCACTCTCTCTTTTTTTTATATATATAAATTTGTTTTCCTAGTATTATCTGCAAAACAACACATCTTCTTTGACAGAAAAAATATACATTTAATTGAAAATGTTTTTGTTTCTTAAAAAAAAAAAAAAAGAAAACGAGGCAGAAAAACAAAACAATAATAATAAGAATTTACATGCAGAAGTGTCTTTACATAAACCAACATATTTCCCTTCACATGTACAGCAGATAAGATATACATTTTATGTTTGGCAAAATTTAGCTACGGATGTCTTGCAAATCAATGTAATTATACAAGCTAAAAATAACTGGATTTTCTAACATGGCCATTTCGAAGTCACATTAGAACAACCAATTCAACAGCGGTTTGAACTTATCAAGGCTGGTCTTAATCAACCAAGTCACTCCACGTTAGGACAAGTCATTCAATTTCCCCCCCTCATCCCCTCGAAAATCTTGCTCTTATAATAGTCCAAACAGAACAAGATAAAATCAAACCTACTTTTTTACATTTTTTTTTTTTTTTCATTCTTTCCAATTTTCTGCACACGGATAAATATTACCATATCTAAATTAATTACAGGAAAAAAAGGACATTTTAAGATTTAAAAAGAAAAACAAAATATATAAATATATATATGTATATATATATTTGAAATACATATATTTTCAAATATGTATAATTATATATTTGAAATATATATATATTTTCAAATATACATATATAAATATATATTTGAATGACTTAAAGTAGTTATATCAGGGTCTAAACAAAGATCTAAGAAATAGAATACTGTTTCTTCTTTTCCCTTTTTTAAAACTGTTTATATGTTAAGGTTTCGGAAAATACTCTTTAAAAAAAAAAAGAAAGAAAAATATAAATCACAGCCTTGCAAGTGAAAACAGTAATAAAATAAAGAATAAAAAAATTAGGCCAATAGAATAAGTAGGGAGGGAGTGCTTTTACATTCTCAGATCTTTGTTTATTAGAATAGTGGATGATTTTCTCAAGACATGCATTGGACATTCCATTAATGGTAAAGAAAATAACACCATTAGGAAATCCTCACTTCACTTACTATTATTCTATTTTTGATTAGGATCATTATATAACCTGAATAATAATTATAATATGAATAATTCTATAAAAGTATATTTAAGCAAAACTCTGACTTTTTTTAAACTTTTTAAATTATAACAACCATGTATATGTTTTAATCAATCGACGTTAAAAGGGTAATCCCATTAAAATATAAATAACAACTACATTATAAAATATACTTAAGGGTCTAAATCAATTACAAATAAATCTTTTAGAAATAATAAACTGTTCTGCAAATAAAGTACATCATTAAAAAAAAATACATTCCTTATTTCAAATATACCAGACAACACTCTTTACCCCTAACTGGACCTTTAGTTCATTTTGTTTCATATTTATATAATATATTTATATATTTTTACAGGAACATATGTAGAGTGAAATATTAAACTGACACTCAGGAATACAGAAGGGCAAAAGATAATTGTGAAGATGATGAATCGCTTGCACCCAGGGCAATCTCCCTTCAAATAACTGATGGCTAATATATGGCTGACTTTTTAAGTGTAACCAACAACTATATCACAAAGTAAAAGACAAATGGAGAAAAAGGATTATTAAAAAAAAAAAAAAAAAAAAGGAAAAAAAAGAAATAAAAAAAAAAAAAAAAAAAATGGATAAAGAGCAAATATCAAAAGCAGATAGTTAGGAATAAATCTGTTGTAAATACCTCGTACGAATGAACACATTTGACATCAAATAACTGAAGATCAAAAGAAGGAAACAAAGGGAATAGTCTTTAGAAGAAGCTGTTTCTGATGGAATTAAATTAACAAAAGACAATATTAAAAGGAAAAAAAAAAAAGATGATTCGTCTCCTCCAAGCAAAATTTAGCATGAAAATTCCTAAGAAAATCTTATGTAATAATATATAAGAAGCACTTAAGAATTTCACAATGAACCTTTTTTCTTCTTTGTATTTGTGTGAATCAATACATGACAGAAACAAAACCTAACTTGAATTCAACGAAAACTGCATTGAAAATCTGGCAACAGGTAAAGCAAGATCTGGGACCCACGTCAAATAGCAATGATAACAATTTCAATTATTTTTCATGATTGAATCAAATGAAAGGTCGATTTCGTGCCAATGAACTTTCTTTTTTTTTTTCTTTACATGCTATACGTTTTTCTCATTTTGCCTTGTATTATATAACAACTTGGCATTTCTCTTCTATTGTCTTCATGCAGTTAAGTACGAAACGTAGTGATATGAAGAAGCAGAAGAAGACTGTTCACCACCAAGCTATACAAGACTTTAAACAAAACAAGATCACAATGGTACGATAATTTGAATACAGCTGATAAGTGCTGAGTGGAACCAAGAAAGACCCAAAGAATTTCCGTTTTTTTTTAAGAACTGCCAAATTTTTTTGGCTGCTGTCCGTTTAGTAAAAAGCAGGAAATCTTGCCAGAAATGATAAACAGAAGTTCAAATAGCAACAGAGCTAATTCTGAAAGGTCCCAAATACATAATACTATTAAAATGATGACTGATATGAGAAATGGTGCTTTTTTTTAATGGTTTTTTTTTTTTTGTATTTTTTGTTTTTTTTTTAAATAGAAATACATAAGTAATATAACAAAGAAAAATATATATTGAAGTCATATAATTTAAAATTATTATTATTATTATTATTACGATCTTGTTAACAGAATAATCAATATAGCATAATGTTTACAATATAGGTCACTGAATTATAATATAAGACTTGAAATATCATATGGAAACAGTGACAGCTTGTTAATTCAGAGAAAACAACACAACTTCTAAGGCAGCCTGAAAACACTTCAGGTTGCTTGAAAGTCTAACTCCGTACTACATGAAGAAACACTTATATGGCCATTATAAATATTCAATTTATCCAAATATATGCTCTATGATATATTGTTTTAAAACAAAACAAAGAATTCACAGAATTAAGGAAACGAAAAAAAAATGTTTAGTCTAGAAAATAAAACTTTTGTTTAGTTGTTTATTTTTGCTGCAATTTTTAATTCAAACAAAATTTTCAAAATTGCAAAGTAAGTTATCATTACATACGTTACAAAAGGTCTAAAATGCCTGCAATACTAGTGGAGTTTAACTTTGGCCCTTTCAGAAAATCTACAAACGTATATATCAGTGTTATTTGTACAGGAGTAAGGATGCTACGAATAGTCTTCAAAGATGTCTAACAGTATTATTATGATTTTTCTGGAAGGTTCTTCACAACAAGCTAACCACTGTCCCCACAAGATTGTTTCTGTTACAATTTCACCACATTTAAAATCAATGGCAAAAGAAAAACAAATCATTCAAAAATAGTAAAATATAAATTCCCATAATCTCAAAATTAAAAAAAAAATAAATAATAATAATAATAAATTGTTGTTTTGTTATTGTTTTTTTCTTCAAAGGAAACAAAAATAATAATTATTTTTAACTCTCGGCTGCTTCAAAAAAACAAGAACAGTAACAATTTGAATTTCCTTAAGAATATGTAAGGTATTTTTTTTAGTTATTTTGCTTTTTTAAGAAGGACAACAGAGAAGAACTATTGGAATGTCTCAATTGTTTCTATTAAATGCCATTCTTAACCAGTGGATTGACCTTAAAAGAAAAAAAGGAATCCTATACGAAAGGAGAAAAGTAATAATAAAAAAAAAATACTTCCCAACAAACATATTTGGGTCAGTTTTAAAAAGGCAGATTTAACAAAGAAATCGTTATTTTCTTTATGTATAAGATATGCAGGCAAACATCTTTAAAATAACATTTTTTTTTAATGTCCTGTCCATTCATGTTCACTCACTCGCTCGCTCTCTAGATCTGGGATATGGACAGTGGGATTAAAAGGGAGGGAACTTCAAAGGGATCAGAAATTGAAAAATAGAAATAAAGCCACTCCCTGAATGCCGTAATCCTTTGGTTTGCTCTCTCGTTGCACCTGTTGCATATATTCCAGCACTGGGAAAAAGTACACTGTGGTGAACCGACTTATACTATAGGATAGGAATATTGAGAGGGAGCTGGCTTTATCGAGAAATCCACACCACTGGCCATGTTTCATTATTAATTAATTAATTTATTTATTTATTTATACCTAGTTGCATTTTTGTGTTTCAGTTATAAAATCAAAAATATTGAATAAATTAACGTCTTCTTCCACTTTTAAAAGTTCCTAAGGGATTTGCTATGATAACTGATTTCACTGTGTGTTATCCTTCTCCGAGTAACTTTGCACCTTTCACTTTGAGGAAAGAGACAAACAGGTGAGAATGTTACAAGGTGAGACCAAGGCAGGAGAGGAATTCAAAAACCCAAACAGTAGCCGCTACGTTGACGAATTTGAAGATGATGATACCTTGTTATAGGCAATGAGCTGCTGCATGACGACTGCGATGAGCACAGCAAAGAGGGTAAAACCAAATAAGATAATAAAGGCCCACTGCTGATCAGAAAGGGGCCGACGTTCCACGGCTGGCATGACCATAGGTTTAGGTTGGGCTACTCTGGTAGGTTCTCGACTAAGTGTCACAAGTGTTGTGCTAGGGCTGAAGGCACCTTGCAGGTCCCCCTGGCCATCTCGGCATTGGCGAATGGTTCCGACACGTACGTGGTACTCTGTCTTTGGCTCCAAACCTTCAATTCTGTGGGATAATTCAGATCCCTTATGTACCTAAAAAAGAGAGAAAAAAAAAATCATAATTTTCATTTTTTTTTTTCAAAATTACTTTACTGAAATTTAAAGTATTATTTTAGAATTTAAGAATGAAGTAAATTTTTTCAGCTTGGAATGATGTAAGCATCAACTGCCAAGTGTTGCTTGTAGTGGGATCCAGTTTAGTAATTGTTGGGTTTAATTATTTTTGAGAAGTGTTATTGTTGTTTATTATTTCAAACATTAGATTGATATGTGATATTTGAAACACTAACATAAACTTTAACAATTAATTGAGTGTAAATGTGTTGAACGGAGATTATGTTAACTATAACAATCTGTGTATTGTGATGGAAGACGTCTGTAGATGAAGTGATATTTGTTTGTTGTGATGAATCAAAAGGAAAGAAAGATCGTTAATGGTGTCAATGGTCTCCCCAATGGCATCTGGAAACTTAGGAAGTTTTTAGAAAAGTAGAATTCTGACCAAGAATTATTGACTATAATGTTGTATGAAGTATCGTTCATAATAAAGTGATTAAAAGGAAGCTTCTAATGATTAAACATAAGAAATATTAATGAGATGGTTAATACGTTTTGAAATGCAAAAACATTACGCAAGAAAAGCTCCAACATATTAAGGAATCATACCGCTACAGAATGACAAAGTGTTTACAAGCTGAAGGAGAACAGTTTGAGCACCATCTAACTTATAAACACCTTTCATTTATGTAACCATGTGTTTTGTATCATACACAATCTTTTACTTGCTATATCCCAAATCCCTATGGAGAATGACTTTTGTCTCACCTTGTACAGAGTGGGCGAAAAGTCCATATACCCCTGTCAGTAAACTGGATCTGAAATGAATTGATATGCCCTTATGGATCCAAACATCTATATGCACTCCTCCATGGTCTCTGCAAAACAGATGCATCTCTAGGTCCATAGGCTCATTTTCCATAGCATTTGTTGCGTCACAGCTGTGAAGACATTGTGTACAGCAATCTGCAACTCAGCATTGGGAATGTTTGCGGACTTCCTGTTTAATGATTCCCCAGAGAATTGTCTGGCGTGGTGAGATCTGGGCTGCGTGGTGACCATAGCAAAGGTGAAGGAACTTTCTCGGATCCCTAGTCAATCTGCCTGTTTGGGAAAAGCTTATCAAGGCACAATCACACAAATGGCAAAATGAGCTCCGTCTTCTTGAAACCACACACTGTCAGCTATGCCTTTCATTCAGACAGCAACCATTCGTTAATCATATGTAGATAAGTCGTCTCATTCACTGGGTCATTGAAGAAATACGGTCCCAGCAGATGTTCTTCTGTTATCCCCACCCAAATCATAATGTACGTTGGATTTTGTTCGATTTCTTTCAAGAACTCGAATAAATGAGAATATGGACCTGGAGACGCATCCATCTGTGTACAATGGATCTACTTTAATTCATTTCAAATCTACTTTACTGCCAGGGGAACTCTGTAGCTTTGAAGCACTTATTTATTTATTTAATTATCAAATGAAGACACAAGAACTGGTAATTACGAGAGTAACAAATCGTTTCAAAATCTTATATTTTTTTATAATACTTCCTATTTCAAAATACATTACTAAAATAACTTTGTCTACTATATTTAACTACAGACCTAATTACACTTTGTTATAACCTGTGTATTTTCGTGTATGTTTGATTCACCAAACCAACCTTGGTCCACATTAGTTCAGACTTTCTATAATGACTCACCATTCTATATTCTTGATCCCTGTTGTTAAGGAGCTGAAGTTGATATAAAATCGGATCCTCCCCCATTGGTTTCACAGCCTGCCATTCCACCACACAGGAATTTTCCGTTACTTCACTCACCTTGGGGCCTAGAAATAAAGGAAAGAAAAACAAATCAACTCTTGTATTCTTACTTTATATAAAATAATTTATATAGAATAGGTAAAACTCAAAGCAAAAGTTTTTATTTAATATTTTTTGCTCTTAGATTTAGGTAATTTAATTATATTGGGAAAATTTTTTTTTTTAAACTTTAAATTTTTGATAGTTTAGTTTTAATTTTAAATTTAATATATAAAATTAAATAGATTTAGATAATTTAGTTATTATATTGCTAATTTTGTTAATCTTTAAATTTTTGAAAGTTGGGTTTTAATTTTAAATTTAGTATATAAAATTAGGTTAATGCAGTATGTAATAAAGAACTCTTAATCTCTTTATTGCTTTGTTTATATTTAGTATTTTTTTGCTTTCAGATTTAGGTAATTTAGTTATTATACTGATAATTTTTTTTAAATTTCAGGTTGTTTGGTTGTAGTTTTTAATTTTTAAAAAGAGAAAAATCTTGGTATATTGCGCCTTTGTTTTCTAAATTGTTTCTAAATTTTGCCGCTGAAGACATGGAAGTAATTTGACATTATTAGCGTTTTCAAATCCCAAATCGCTGTCTGGCTCTATATATATATATATACCTATAATGTATATATATTATACCTTGGTAATTTCAGTTCATCTTCCTAAACCATTTACAATTGTAATCTGTTCTATAGAAATAAATGATCTTCATTTTTCTAAGAATTCCACTTTTTCATCACAATCACCATTAATGAAATTAAGATTAAAATTTAAAAAACAAAAAATGTTTAATAAAATAAAATTCTGTGGATTCTATAGAGAACAGAACTTTAAAAAAAATTCACCACAAAATTTAATATAGTTAAATTTATCTACTATTTAACCAAGTAATATTTATCCAAGTTCATAACATCTTATATAATTCCACATCACAAATATCAAATCAAGTAATTATTTTGGATCATTATCTTTAATTAAATATATGAGTCTACACTATTATTTGTAAAAATATATTACTGGGATTCAGTTACTACTATTAACAATTACATCATATGCTATTATTAAAAAAATTATAAATTAATACCATTAATTAGAAGTGGACTGCTCACTATTACTATCTGTCATGTTATAAATATTTAATAATATAATTATACTTATTATTTTAATAAAATACATAAAAATTGCAGTCTGTAATAAGTGTCAATATTAGCTAAGTAATAATATAATAAATAATAAAAATTAGAACAGCTTTTTATTACTATTTATTATATTATTTATTGGGTTGAGTCATAAATAACTTCCATTCTTGGGAACAAATTTTAAAGACTTATTACTGACATAAAGGATTCATCAAATCTAACAAGTTTTAACGTTTTTGGAATAAGTAAATGTCTCTCAGTTAAATCACAACAGTGACAGCATAGAAATCACATTAAAATAATAAATTCATAGTTAATGAAATGGAGGGATTGAAAGTGTTTCTACATTAAATTAAGTGCTTATACTTAATGTTGTGAGAGTTCAGATAGGGGAAAAATACTACGGAGACTAATGAAAAATACAGAGTGTGAATAGCGAAGGCACCTTAACTGACCATACAGTGTCACATTCATTTGTGGAGATACATCACTGAAGGAAGAGCATTCATTTAACTTAGATGATGATGCTTTAAAAGCACTATATATTCAATATACCAGGTCTACCGGCTTAAATCTGCTGTTTGCTCATGGATGGCGTAAGTGGCGTATAAAATGACTATCGAACCGCCGAATTGATAAGTTTCATGCGTTTGACATCTTCAACAATAAGCAGAGCACAACAATAGCAATTTCAAAGAAAAAATTATTTTTTTCCTGTGTTAATCATGTCGAGTTTTGTGCCAAAAAAGGAGCATATGCGGGGAGCTCTGCTTTTCTGCTTCAATTTCAAGAAATCGGCGGTCGAATCGCACCGAATGCTTGTGGAGTCCTATGGCAACCGTGCTGTATCGGAAACAACATGCAGAGACTGGTTTCGTCAGTTCAAAGACGGCTATTTCGATGTTACCGACAAGAAGCATGAAAATCGGCCTAAAAAATTTGAGGACAGTGAACTGCAAGCGCTATTGGACGAGGACGACACGCAATCGCAAAAAATGCTTGCCGAGCAATTGGGTGTTGCTCAACAAACCATTTCCGATCGCCTAAGTGCCATGGGAAAGGTCCAAAAGATCAGAAAATGGGTCCCGCACGAATTGACCGATCGGCAGATGGAGCGACGCCAAAACACATGTGAAATTTTGCTTGCCAGACAAAAAGAAAGTCCTTTCTGCATCGGATCATTACTGGAGATGAAAAGTGGATTTATTTTGAGAATCCTAAACGCAAAAAATCGTGGTTGACCCTGGCCAACCATCAACATCGTCCGCAAGACCCAATCGCTTCGGACGGAAGACGATGCTGTGCGATTGGTGGGATCAGGAGGGTGTCGTCTACTATGAGTTGCTGAAACCAGGGGAAACTGTCAATGCCCATCGCTACCAACAACAACTGATCAAATTGAACCGTGCTCTTTGTGAAAAAAGGCCGAAATATCAGAAAAGACATGACAAGCTGATTGTTCTCCATGACAATCACGTCAACAATGGTCCGCAACTACTTGGAGGCACTCAACTGGGAGCTGCTACCCCATGCCGCTAACTCACCAGACCTGGCACCTTCTGACTACCACATGTTTTCGTCAATGGGCCACTCGCTTGCGAGGAACAATTCAATTCCTATGAAGACGTCTGAAAATGGCTTGATACGTGGTTTGCCTCAAAAGGGAGGGAATTTTTTTGGCAAGGTATCCACAAATTGTCCGAGAGATGAGAAAAATGTGTAGTTACTGAGGGTCAGTACTTTGAATAAACCATTTTTTCACTTTGAAAAAACATCTTTTTTGTTACCTAAAAAACAGTGGATTTAAGTTGGTAGACCTGGTATACCAAAATACTTGAGAATTAGCAGACAAATTAAGCGCGTCACAATCCACCGTATCACTTGAATATATAAATGGGGAAAGTAAGCAAGCACGATGTTTGGGTTCTGCATACTCTTACTGAAAGAACAAGGCGGATCATTTATGAATAGCAATAAATTTCTTTCGCAACAGAGAAACGATCTGTTTCTTGATAAAATCATTAATGATTATGAAAAATGGATCACATATGATAATATTGTACACAAAAGATGGTGGCTTGACAAGAATACATCTTCAAAGCTGTTTCTAAATGCCAAGCTTCACAACAGAAAAAGAATGTTGGATATATGTTGGGATCTTCATGATATTTTTCTTTTTGAGATATTAAAATCATAATGATGTGGTTACTACAGACTTATTTGTACAGCAGCTGCAGCATTTTATCAAAAGTTTGCTCGAAAAGAGCCTCGCACTCGTTAATCATAAAAATGTTGTTGTTCTCCACCACAATGCAAGACCTTATACAGCAAGAGTAACATTGGAAATATTTTGGGAGCTTGGCTGATCTATTCTAAGACATCTCCAATATTCACCTGACTTTGCATCTGTAGATTATCATCTTTTCAGATCACTGCAAAACTTTTTAATGGGGAAAGAGTTTGTCAAAAACCTTTTCACATCAAAAACGGAGGAATTCTAAGCAAAAGCAATCAAAGAGCTCCTAGTACATGCAAATAATAGTCCAAGTATCAAAGCTACAATTGTAATTTTATTATTAAAAAACAAAATTCATAAATGAAACGGAATTTTTTTTAGACTTGACCCAATAAATTATACATTCAGTTCTTCTTAGCTTTGTAAAATAATTAATTATGCTCGTACTCTTGGAAAAATGCTTTATATAAAATTTTCAAAACAGGCTGCATATTTTTATTTACAATAAGATTGTAATTATTGAAACCTAAATAATCTACCTTTCAGTGAAGGAGGAGGGGCTTTGCTAGTGGTGAAGGAATAAACCGCTGAACAGGGCCCATCCCCTGCTGCATTGGTGGCGAAGATACGCAACCTGTATTCTGTCGTTTCAGACAGCTTTGTAATTTTATGAGAAAAGCTAGGACCTTGATAAATGGGGACAAAACTGGAAGTAAAAAGAAAACAAAGACAATCAAAGCAATGAAACATGTTTCAGATAATCAAAGATAATTCCATGTGAATATTTCTCTGAATAAATCAATAATAAAATGGCAACCAAATGAGAAAACACAAGTTCTTATTCTTTTTAAAACCAGACGAATTCTTTGGGTAATGTACAAAATATTGTCACAGTTATAGAACTAAAGTTATACAAATCCATATGAAGGTTTGAACAGATTCTACTTCAGACAAGAATAAAAGAAATTCTATTTATGAATCCTTTTTAATCAGTCTTTCATAACGTGTGATGCTACTTCTTCCTCCTCATTGGTGCTGCAGCCCAGGGTAGGCCTTTAAGAGTTTCTGCCATTCCTCACGATCTTAGACAACAGCTTTTCAATTCTGCAACTAATTCTTGCGATGCTCTCTTGAAATTCCCTCTTCCCAGCATAAGTTTGGCCTATGTTTATTTTATATCTGTTCTATTCCAACTACACATATACACAGTCTTCTCTCGATTAACTACAAGTCTTGTATTTTTAGCAGCCGTCTCAATAAAGAAAAAGGCTTCTTTCAGAGCATCAGTGGGAAATTAAATAATCATCATCAGCATAGGCAAGAAGCTGTATTGTCTTATAAAAATAATAGTTGCTCTTGTCTCTCTTTTAGAGTCATGTACTGCTTTTTCAAGAGCAAAATTAAACAGCAGCAAACAAGAGCATTCCCTTGCTTTACATCATAAGCAGTTCAAGTGGCTGAGGTTAAATATGACTGCAGTCAAATCAAACATTTCACCTTGTTTATGGTTAGTTTCACCAATCATTAATTTTGTTGGGATACCCAACTCCTCCATTGCCACATAAAGATTTTCCCAGTTTTTGTTGTCATAAAATTTGATAAACAGATAAAATGTAATCCAACTTGATATTCATCTGTCTTCTCCAATGTATGAGTTAAAGAAAATTTCTGGTTAAAACATAATCTATATTGTTCATAAACACACATTAGTACAAAAAAAAATACCTTCTTTAATCCTTCAAGCTGGTAAAACTTGTATATTCTCAAGTGTCTGTCTCACAGCTGGTTTGACATATATGGGGTACATTCTCTGCAGGGGTAGATAATTGGCGGTCTCCTGCTGTTAATTTTCTATCTAATTCTGTAATTTTCCACTGACTGAAAGACAGTGAAAGACGCTTACATTTTTGTCGTGGAATTTAAATTTCCGTGCTATAATCTAGCCGGTAAAAACAAATTTCTTTTAACTTCTTTCTTCTCTCCAGAAAAACAACAGAGAGACAGGAAAGAAACTCATGGCCGTGAAGGGTTAATCATTACTCTTTAAATAAACAATATTTTGTTCAAAAGAACTGCTGAACTTCTTCAGGTACATTATGAGAGGCAGAAAAGATACATCCTCTTTATATAAACATTCTTTACTTCAAGTGGAGCAAAGAAAGTAAATGTTCACAAGTCAAAATGACATTTGTACAGAAAAAGCAAATGACTAGCTCCAAAAAAATTCTTTCCTTATTTCAAAACATAAATATTTGATCTATTAGTTTCTGTTACGTTTTCTTGATAATATCTTGAAACACTATCTTGGTATACGGAAAATATTTACATGTAAAGTATCCAAGAAACAAAATAGTCCATGTCATCTAGTGATGACAATGTCAAAGAACAAAGACCATTAACAAATATTATTATGTCAAGTATCAAGGAAACTAAAAATTACAAGTAATTTCCTAGCATCACTAAAGATTTGTTTTCTTTTAAAGAAACAAAATAAGCAATCTTTATTATTTTTTCATAAAACTCTGTGTTAAGCGCAGTTTTGTTATTTGTTTTATGTCTGTACTGAATAAAGAGAATTCGCTTTTAAAATTTCTTACGATTTCTTTCCCATCTTTCTAGAAGACAGGTTTGTCCAGACAGGATGTCTCAATATTTAACAAAAGTAAGCCTCAAACAATTTTATTATTTTTATTTTATATTATCTTAATTGCAACAGAATTTGTGGAAAACTTTACAATTTTTTTTTTTTTTTAAATTTAAATCTTTCATGATTTAAATTAAAAAAAAAAAAAGAAAAATCTTTCCTTTATTCCATAAAAAACACTTACCTTCCTAATCGGTTTTCCATTTCCAGGGTGTGTTTTGTGAAGTCGGGATTTTTCCCTTCTCCCCATTTCACTTTGAGACTATTATGACTAACACCTACACATTCTAACCTAGGTGGTGTCGGTGGAAGTGCCAGTGTTGTCACTTTGACTGTAGAGCTAAAGGGACCAACCCCAACACTATTCACAGCCTGGATTCTAATCCTAGAAACAAAAAATAACTGGTTTTAAGGATACGAAAGATATTTTCAAATATATCTGAATTCACAGTTTATTGGTATAAATATTTGTTACCAATGTTAACAAATTTATAAATTTGTTATTTATTAAAAAAAAATAGGAGTTCAGACAGGCAGATAAAAATAGGCTAAATATTTGTAAATATAACTATAATACAACTGAGAAACTAAAAATATTAGGAAAACTAACAAAATTTACTTAAATACATCATTATTTAAGCAGCATTAAATTTAAA
This sequence comes from Thereuonema tuberculata, assembly GCA_023159025.1. NCBI lineage: Eukaryota > Metazoa > Arthropoda > Chilopoda > Scutigeromorpha > Scutigeridae > Thereuonema > Thereuonema tuberculata. The sequence goes on from JAFIDM010004328.1 coordinate 16,829, forward strand.
GTTTTATGCAGCATGCTATTTAAATAAGTTAAAGTTAAAGTTGCGATCAGGCCCAGAGGACCGCGCAATGCAACTGGAGGGTAGGCTCCAGTGTTCAGAACCTACGGGACAAAGTTGAGGACGGGGGGTCGGCCCGTCGCTCGCCCGCCTTTAACTCCCGGGAAAGAAACCCGGTACCCATTCTATAGTGGGTTGGGTAGACCCTAGGGCCCGTTTGGAGGAGAAAGAAGCGTGGAAAAATTCCCATCCTCCGCCGAGGCCGGGAATCGAACCCGCTACCTCCAACCCGCAGCCAAGCGCCCTTACCCACTCGGCTACCGGGCCCACATGCTATTTAAATAATGATGTATTTTAGAACATTTATTACATCTTGTCTTCCATTAAAATTTACTTAAATAAAAATTATTAAATGAAAACAAATTTCTTCTGTAGTTCAACTGATTCAAGCCAGCTTTTCTTGTACGGTTCCATTACAATAACAATAATGAAAAAAAATCCAACATTATGTACCACTGATAAAAATTCAATGTCTATTAGATCATTCCATAAGACAGATAACCCTTATAAATGGTATATATTTTAAACTGACAAATCTTAACCTAAGTTTCAATTACCAGATAAATTTTAATTTTTTTTAATTCCATTTAACATTTTCAATGCATTCCTCAGTTCATTGAAATCATCCTATTAATAGGCAGAAATTATACGGATCTTTGTAAATTTGTAATTTGAAATAACCAATCACAGTGCAGCGTTGGAACACGTCAGGCATGACATCACGCCCATGTTTAAACATGGTGTCTCGAATATTCTTCCCATTTCACCTTGACAGATCGCGATTACACAATTATTATCAGCGTATTGAGATTTTCTTTCTCACCTAAATGAAGTTTACACTGAAATGTATGAAGTTCATGCGTCAAAATTTATCAGAGAGTTTGTAAAACCTCGGTTTTTACATAATTTCGGCTGTGTAGCCACTCGCTCACTAATCAACAAGTAGGGGACAATGACGAAGCACGTGCCGTCATTGTTGTCCAGACAGGATTTTTGGTATTGGCTGTTGGACATTCTTTATTGTTGAAACTGGTAAATCAATTTTTTATTTTCTTTTATTTTAACAAAACTTGGCTTAGTCATTCAAATTATATGAGTAATGGGGGAGGTGAGGATGATGTTGTGGGATTCCAGGATGCGTTGAAGAGCGGGGAAGATTGAAGGGTGGAAGGGTATGGAGGCATAGTATTTTCTATTCTGTGTATCCTTAGGTAAGGGGTTGTAAATGTTGTGGAGGGAAAGGGCTATATTCTGGGAAATGAAGGATATGGGAAAGTCATTGGAAATAAAGATTTGGAAGATCTGGTGGAGTTCTCTGGAGAAAATCTCCTCCGAACTGGAGAGATGGAATGCGCGTTGAACCGCCATATTAATTATATTTCTTTTGAATGCAGGGGGGCACACCGAGTTGAAATTGAGGGACAAACCGGTATTGGTGGGTTTCCGGTAGACAGCTGTGTTAATGCCAGTGCTTGTGCCTGTGAGGTACACGTCGAGGAAGGGGATGGAAGAATTAACCTCTTTTTCTATTTTGAATTTAATGCTGGGGTGCATGCATTCCATGATGTTGTGGACGCTGGTTTGCTTATTGGGGTGAGTGTAAAAGAGCAAATCATCAACGTAGCGGGTGTAAAAGGGGATGGGGATCTTTTTGAGCTCGAAGGTGCCTCTCGGCACCTCCCCCACATTCATGCTACAAATCTACGCATCTTTCATTCCTCTCGGAGTTTACAACTTCTCCCCTTTCACCACGGCCCGAAGCGATGACGTAACGAAGCAGCGACCCCTTCCCCCCGGAATGGAAAATGGAAGGAACCCTGACACACGTGACCCATTGTTCTCCAGCGACTGCAATGTTGTTATTTTTTTTTTAAATTTGTAACCGTCCACCTGACGAAACAGTATTAACACTGTGAAAGTACTTGTAATGTAGTTTATTTTGTTAAGTTTATAAATTTTGTTCTATAATTGACAGTGTGGTGGCCTCGATTTCATCCCATTAATTAACAATATTACAATATTATTTTAACAAATAAGCCGATATTCAAATTACATATGGGCTGTTGTGGAAGTCGTGGCTTCTAAAAAAATTAGCTTAGAACCTCTTTTTCAATCTTGTGTTTTTCAAAAATGTGGAATTTGTTTTACTTCCATGAATATTTGAACTAGTCATTTCAAATAAACTGGATGCTATTATGTGAAAATGCAGTCAAAAGATGCTGTTTCTTCCAACAGAAGATATGATGTTATTATAACAGACAGACTATATTTTAATTCTCTATTTTACTTTGTTTCTTCAAGTCTGAAATTTAATTACTAAGAAATTGCAATTAATAAATCATTAATCCTACCTGTAGGTTGTTTCTGGTTGCAGATCTTCAACAGACCATTCCAGTACATTGCCAACCGTAATGAGGTGAGGATGGCGTTCTCCAAGATCTATATTGTAAGAAAGGATTTCACTCCCATGACTGGCAGGTTCTTTCCACGACAGCTGAATGGAGGTGGCCGTACAGCTGCACTTAATTGAAGAGGTTGAGACTGCTCCTGGTGAACTTGGAGGAGTCACACAAGAGGAGACCGTGCTGAAAGTACCAGCACCCGCACTGTTTATAGCCTTCAAAGCAAATACAAAATAAACATATAAATAAACTAGGATACACTCAGCTATGCAGTGCATAGTGACTTTGAATACAACAATTTGGGAGGAGGGATGGGAAGGTGGGAAGACCAAAATAAGTTCATGCTTTTTTTTTTAAGTTAGACCGTTAACAAAAAAGCTAAATTTTTAAGAAAATCTATTCAGCCCACTTCAAAGTGACATTTGCTCAAACACACAAAATGAATGAAATGTTCAAATGGTGAGACTTGGTACAATCATTCAATAAGTAAATTTTAAATTGCTTCCTTTTCTCTTTTCAACTCTTCGTCTTCTCTTCCTTCTTCTGTCCTCCCAAAATTAAAATGTTTTAGAAGAAGTTTATTTTCTGTGATCTTTTCTAAGCAGATATTTCTTCATGTACTTTTACACGATCCAACAAAAGCAAGTCTCACAGAAACTGCTGCGTAATTGGTCAGTCAAGCAATTAGATTGCAAAATTTAAGGTAATTATCATCTAGTTTCTGTAGAATTAACTTATACATCATCAGAAACTGTGCTGTTTATCAGCAATTTGTTAAAAACAGGAGTTATGTGAGGCGCACTGTTCGACTGAGTACAGGAGTTTAAAAAAAAAGTGGAAAAGAAACTACACAGCATACGATCAGTACAGATCATTGAATCTTCACTTATTTTAAAACATAATTCTTCTTTTCAAATAAATTATTTACTTAAACAGTAAATAAATAATAGTATAAAACGCAAATGGTTCTATTGTCTCTTTTTCAAGCTCAAAGACTCTTTACGTAGATCAGAGATGAAAAGAAACACATTATTAGAAACACTGTTACTAGTAACAATTATTTTTGTGGGTTACATTCGATAACACCATTCATGTTGTTGTGAGAGAGAAACTGTAATAGAGTTACTTTTATCAGAAAAAATAAATGCTGCTTTTTACATTTTAGTTTTTAACATCTTGCAATAGGTTACTAATATTTACGATTTGCAGCAATGACTTTTTTTAGTTTTGCATCAGTAACTATATTTTGCTTTGGGAGCTTTCTCTTTTGGTTCGATAAGTAAAAGAAAGTTACTTTTTAACTGCAACTCAATTACTTTTTTTAAAAGTAATTTTCCCATCCCCATCTTTGATAATAAAAAGTATCAAACTGGTCGTGATCAAGCAACTTTTCAAGGCATTATCCACAAGAACTTTAATCTGGAAAAGGCCTGAGCATTGTTACTATGCAACAACAAGTCGAGGGTCTCAAGCCAAAAGGTTGTATGTGTGTTTTGCCTAATTTTTGCCCATAGAACTTTCTGGCACAGAGAAAGCTGAAAGAAGTAAAAGAAGTGAAAAATAAAACCTTTTGGAACAATCAGCTGACAGGCTAGACGTAGTTTTTCAAGCAAAACTTTCTGGCACATGACAGAAGTCGCCAAAATAAACAGTTTAGCACACAGAACTAAAATTTATCAAAAGTGAACATAGAACCGTTCGGCTTGGGACCCTCGAAGTGCTTCTATGACAAGATGTAGTTCACTTGTTTGAAAACAAGTGCATCATTCTATTCAAGTTATCTAGCACACTCTGAAATATCAATGGGGTGAAATTTGCAGTCAAAGAAGGAAGCTGTGTATGAGTGACATCCCAACAATAGAATACTGTATATCAAACTATGCATTTCCTTGAAATTGTTGTTTGTTTGGTTTTTTTTTTGCATTATTTTCAACATAATGAGACTGAAATTATGCAAAATCTTGACATCTCTAGATCATCAATGTTTTATGGAAGTTTTGTCAGTTTAATTTTAGAAACAAGTGATTGTAACAATAAAGAAAACTGTTTGAACTTTATCAGATAAGACTGAATGTGGAAACTGTTCAAAATATATCTAATTGAGGAAACTTGGGTGAATAAGGAATAAACATATCAGATACCCAGACAGGAATAAACATATCAGATA
>JAFIDM010004329.1:3296-13416 GCA_023159025.1 Thereuonema tuberculata
ACCTGTCAGGGCCCGCTTTTACGAATTTGGTTAAGTGGTTTCCTGACGGGATCCGCTTTATGAATTTGGTGAAGCGGTTTCACGCCAGGGCCCACTTTACGAATTTGGTCAAGTGGTTTCCTCCCAAGCCTCGCTTTACGAATTTGGTGAAGCAGTTTCGTGTCAGGGCCTGCTTTGCGAACTTGGTCAAGCAGTTTCGTGCCAGGACCCGCTTTATGAATTTGGTAAAGCGGTTTTGTGCCAGGACCCACATTACAAATTTAGCAAAGCGGTTTCGTGCCAGGACCCGATTTATGAATTTGATAAAACGGTCTTGTGCCAGGACTCACATTACAAATTTGGCAAAGCGGTTTCGTGCCAGGGCCCGCTTTATGAATTTGGTTAAGCGGTTTCGTATCAGGGCCCGACTTACGAATTTGGTTAAGCGGTTTCGTGTCAGGACCCGCTTTACGAATTTGGTTAAGCGTTTTCGTGCCAGGACCCGCTTTGTGAATTTGGTCAAGCAGTTTTGTGTCAGGACCCGCTTTACGAATTTGGTTAAGCGGTTTCGTGTCAGGACCCGCTTCACGAATTTGGTCAAGCAGTTTCGTGCCAGGACCCGCTTTGTGAATTTGATAAAGCGGTTTCGTGCCAGCACCCGCTTTATGAATTTGGTCAAGCGGTTTCACATCAGGGCCCGCTTTACGAATTTGGTTATGTTGTTTCCTGCCAGGACCCGCTTTGCAATTTGCTCAAGCAGTTTCGTGCCAGGACCAGCTTTACGAATTTGGTCAAGCGGTTTCGTATCAGGGTGCTCTTTACGAATTTGGTCAAGCAGTTTCGTGACATCACCCGCTTTGCAAATTAAATCAAGCAGTTTCATGCCAGGACCCGCTTTACGAATTTGGTTAAGTGGTTTCCTGCCAGGACCCGCTTTATGAATTTTATATATTTTTTATATTTTCATATATTATTTTATATATATATTTTATATATCCAAAAATTATCAATAAAATGAATCAATAAAATATTGTATCAAATTTGAATGTATTCTATAGGTATAATCTATATTACTAAACTCTTTTATTTCTCTGTCTGTGTGTATGTCTGTCTGGCGCAATTTTCTGTGAGAATGAAAAATAGAAATAATTTTTACAATGAAGCATCCTTGACAGGAATCGAACCTGCAACCTTCTGATCCGAAGTCAGATGTCTCATCCATTAGGTCATAGGGACTACAACTCTCTTCATATTGCTTTTGGAATTAAATGACTATTTGCAGCTTAAAAACCATCAATATTTTTAACTTAAACGTCACTGAAAAGTGACAGTCTATATTACTAAAATTTTTTATTTCTCTGTCTGTGTGTCTGTCTGTGCGGTGCAATTTTCTGTGAGAATGGAAAATAAAAATAATTTTTACAATGAAACATCCGCAACAGGAATCGCACCTGCAACCTTCTGATCCGACGTCAGACGTCTTATCCATTAGGCCATGGGAACTACAACTCTCTTAATATTGCTTTTTGACTTATCTCTCCATCCCCTTCCCCCATCAATAAGGAATATTCAACCTTTTTTTTTAATCTCAAGATTGCTTATTTATGTCCTATCCATCAGTTCATTTGTAATTCGAAACTGACATTTAGAACTATAATTGCCGAAATGTTGCAATATTTTAAGTATTCTTCCTTAACCAAATTCTATGTGATATTGAAAAATAAGCGCGTGTAAACGGCAGATGTTGGAGTAATGAAAACAGAGTCAAGAAAGAAAGAAGCACCCTTTTTATGAGATAGATTACTGAAAAACACTATTTGTAACTCAAATACCTGGAATCAAGTCAAAGTTAAGAACTTATCAAAGAACGAGATTGTCGATAACATCAATCAATCGCCGCTTGGTGGCGCATCTGAGAAGATGTACGTTCTCTCGGCTCCGCAGTCTACAGCAGAACTAAATATTATTATGACTAGTTTCTTCTGAACTGAAACTACAGAAGCACTCGTAAGAGGTTGGCAGACAGTGTGGAAGTGGAAATCAGTTGGAAAACGAACTGTAAGTTTACCTATTTCTTAAAATATAGACACTTGATAGGGTATTAGGAGGGTCAGTTGAGAGCCATTTGACGTGACCTTGACCTAGACCTCGAATACAAAGAGAAAAGTGAGGGTCAGCGGACGGTCCTATTGAAAAAATAAAAAAAGAAGGGAGAGAGTGAATACTGAAATATAAAAAACACTTGTATAGACCCCCCATCCGCATCCAAAAAAAACCCGCAATGGCCAACAACAAAATTTGTGTTTCTTGTAAAGAAAATCTAAAGGGTACAGAGGTTCATTGCTTATCCTGCAATAGGGATTATCACTATAAATGCTCAATTGAAGAAGAGAAATACAAAAAACTGAGCAAAGAAAAAAAGAAAAAATGGTCCTGCAGCAAAAGTGAACTAAAATCAAAAGACAATCTCAAGGAATCAGACAATGGTGAGAAAGAAGACGCAACAACAAGAGAACTCTTAATAGAAATTAAAAATAAATTAAAAACATTAGATACAATTAAGAGTGACATGGATGAGTTAAAAACGTCATTCCAGTTCCTTTCAGACAAATATGAGGATCTGAATCAAAGACAAAATAAAACAGAACAATCAAATAAGGAAAACAAAAAACTTATCGTTCAGATTACACAGGAAAATGAAGAAACAAAAGACAAAATGAAAGCACTGGCAGATTCCATGGACAAATTAGAGGCTCATTCGAGGCTTCTAAACATAGAAGTGCATGGTGTGAAAACAACACAAAATGAAGACATATACAAAATCTTAGATAAGATAGAAAATAAATTGAAAATAAGTGAAAACAAAGGAAACATAGATATAGCTCACAGAATTGCTAACAGGAATACAAGCAAACCACCCCCAATAATTGTGAAATTCAAAGACAGAAGAACACAAGCTGAATGGCTAGAGAAAAGAAAAAAATCCAGAATCAGCAACAGTGACATTTTTAACGATAATGACCACAGTCTCGTCTTTATCAATGAAAATCTGTCACAGAACATCAAAACCCTGCCATGGAAAACCAAGGTGAAAGCCAAAGAAAAAAAATATAAATTCGTTTGGACAAAATCGGGAAAAATCCTAACAAGAAAGGAAGACAGCAGTAACATTATCACGATAAAGGGAGAAGAGGACTTGGAAAAAAATCTGTGTTAAAAAAAATAATAATAATAATTCTTATATCTTAAATGGATTCAATAGATGTCATAGAAAAAGGTAATACAGAACCTAAAACAATAATAATCAAAAATCTTAAAAAATGGCAAAACTTTATCGTAAGAATAGTGAAAAAAAAAACCGAATACTACTAATCCATTCAGAATCCTTCATCTTAATATTAGGTCCTTAAGAACTAATTGGAATTTATTCTTATGCAAAATAAATAATATATTGAAGCATTTACAAGTAATAATATTAACTGAAGTTAACAATAAAGAAAATGAAACTCAAATTTATCAACTTACCAATTTTAATCAAATAGTCGAATTAAGAAGCAAAAAAAGAGGTGGAGGAATAATAATATATTATAAAAATAATCTATCTATTAACACAAATAAAATTATAACCAATCATTGCAAAAATATTTATATCAATATACATGATGAAACTAAAAATAGCAAAATTAATATTCTAGCAATATACAGACCACCTTCCACAAAGAAAAAACTATTTTTAGAAGAAATCAATAACATCCTAAAAAACATAACGAATAGAAACCGTACTACCATCATAATAGGTGATATCAATATTGATATATTACAAAAAAAATAAAAACCTAACAAAGCAAAAATACATAAAAGTTCTGCTCAGCCATGGTTTTAAAAACTGTATATATGGAATCACAAGTCAAAATCCTGCATTGATCATATATTCCTTAACAACTTTGAAACCAACACTAAAGGAATAATTTGTAAAGAACATATTTCGGACCATTACATAACAGCCTTAGAAATAAACAGTTGCCCTCTTAACACTAATATAGAAAAAAGCAACGATATTCCACAACATATAACAATTTTTGATAGTAATTTATTAGAAAGGAATATTAAGAAAGTCGTCAGTGCAATTGAAAACAAAAATATTACTAATCCAAACACACTTTACTCCGAAATTCTAAATAGTATCAATAACTCCAAATACAATAAAAAAATTCAATAACAAATAAGATACACTACAAAAACTATAAAACAATGCGAAATAAAGTAAACAAAATGATAGAATTAAGAAAAAAACAATACTACTACAAAAAACTCAACTCCGTAACGAATGTGACTAAAAACATTTGGTTGGAATTAAATGACATAATTGGGAAAAAAAATGATAAAAAAACTAACAATAGAGAATTAGACAAATTAATAGAGCCTATGACGGGAAATAATAGAAAGAAAAAATTAGCAAATCTGTTTGGCAAACACTACTCAGAAATAGTAAATAAAAGTTTAAATAAATGTAATATAACTATTTTAACTAATATAAATACAAACAACAATAATTCAATGAAATTGGAAGAGCCATTAATCAGCGAGATTCAGGATATAATAACTAATTTAAAAAACTTAAAATCTATAGGAAATGACAAAATCCCAACTTCAGTTATTAAAAAAAAAACAAAGAATCCTTCTCAATCATCATTTCATTATTAATTAACAGCATGATAAGGACACAGATTTTCCCAGATACATTAAAAATAGCAAAGATAATACCAGTGTACAAAAGTAATGATATTTATGACTTATCAAACTATAGACCCATATCAGTACAACCAATACTCAGTAAAATCATCGAAACTTATCTAGTAAATAAAATTAATATTTATTTAACAAAATTTAAAATTATTAACCAGAATCAATATGCTTATCAAAAAAACAAGAGTACAACGACGCTATTAGAGACACTAAATGAAAATATAAATGAAAATCTAAATAAAAATAACTTCTCAATCTTACTGTCAATAGATCTCACCAAAGCTTTTGCCATGATCAACCATGACATCTTAATCAAAAAATTAGAAAAAATTGGAATAAGGGGCCTTGTGTTAAACATAATTAGGAACTATCTCACAGACAGAAAAATCACCGTGAATATCAACAACACCTCAAGTTACAAACTAAAGATAAACAAAGGCGTACCACAAGGATCCAGCCTAGGCCCTACTCTATTTATTATTTACATTAATGATATAGTAAACTACATAAAACACTCACAAATTTTTATATACGCAGATGACCTAATACTACTAAAACATGGTAAAAATGCAAATATAGCTAACAAGGAAATACAAGAAGATTTCAACAATATACAATTCTGGATATACGATAATAAATTACTGATTAATGAAAAAAAGACAAATATTTTTATGATACATACAAAAAACAGAAAACCCAATTATCAGCCGAATGTGCACTTTCATACACATGATTGTTTACACAATAGGGCAACTATTTGTAACAACAGTCCAAAAATAATGACTGTAAAAACCCTAAAATATCTGGGTACTACAATAAGCAATACATTCACCTGGGACCTCCAAATCGAAGAAATTTATAAAAAATTAAATACAATGACTTTTATCTTTTATCATGCAAGATATATATTACCAATTAAATATAAAATGATTTTGTAAAATGCATTCTTCGACTCCTATCTAAATTATGCAAATACCATCTGGACAAGGACATCAAAAAAGAATCTCAAACTCCTAAACGGTCAACAAAAAAAAATTCTAAAATTAATTTTCAGTAACAAAAAACATATTAATAACCATAAAAACAAACATTTATTGGAAAAATACAAAATACTCACGCCTTATCAAAAAGCCCAATATAATTTAATAGTAAAGAATTACTATAGCTTGATTTACAAATGGAAAAATATCAGAAAAAATGATTATCAGTTAAGAGATCACAATACAATAAAATTAGAATATCCAAAAATTAACAATAACTATGGAAAAATGCATTATTTACATATTTTGGAAAAAACCATCAACAAGATTGGCATTAACAAAATTAGATCGTTTACAAAAATTTCCGAACTAAAAAAATTCCTAATAAAATGGTTTATTAACAATAGTGAAAAAATTTGAAAGAAAAATAAAATCAATTTTCATAAATAGGCATCCATTAAAATTTCTAATGCTATACTGACTGCACCACAGAAAGTAGCAATTTTTATGTAAATTTCATAGATAAGAATAAACAAATATATCTGTATGAATTTCTTATTTATGTAAATACAAATTAAGGAAATCGATTTTACATATACTGTACAACCGTTTCTACACATTTTGTAAATCCTTTGTACAAACTTTATGCATTCTTTTATACATCTCTGTACCTCATGTAATCTATATCTCACTTTATAATTTATAAGTATTTGTATGTATGTGTATGTGTGTATAAGTGTATGTAGATGTATATGTACGTATGTGTGTATGTAAGTATGTGTAGATTTATATGTATGTATGTGTATATGTATATATATCTATTTCTGTGTATGTATATGTATATGTACTCTATTATTATATCTGAACTACTGTATATATACAAATATCATCTCTATTTAGACAATCTTTTTTATTAATATTATTAATATTTTGTATTAGATTTAGTTTGTTTTGTTTCATTCATATAGATATAAGTATATCTAATAAAAATAACTGTAGCACCTGTTGATAGGAGTCTTGAGCTCCTAACGGGACTCTAATGTAATTCAAATGTAGATTTAAATAAAAAAAAAATCGAGTGATAAGTCAAAGAATACAAGGTGAGACTAGAGAGAACTTAAGTGAGAATAAAATTGATACTTCTGATAATCCACAACACGAACATCTCTATCTTCCTGAATATCTGAACTCATTGAATCTCAGTGGTATTCCTAACATCGTTTGTCATTGAAGATTGGATCTCCAATAATGTTGTTGCAAAAAATCAATCCCAAGTTTGAACACTGCAACTAAACACAACTTAAATGCCGTTCATTCAATAATGATCTCACAGAAGCCGAAATTATAACAGGAACTAACAAAGGAGATTTTGTTTTCATCCATAGGATGTCTATGAAACCAAACGATAATCTACTTCTATTCACTTGCACAAGAAAGCAATTTCCGATCAGGCCTTCTTACACGATGTTTATCAATAAAGCTCAAGGACAGACTCAAATAATATTGCCATCTATTTGGAGAACGTTGTCTTGACTCACGCACAACTTCATGCCTTTGAGTCAGAAGTCATCAGAATTTGGTTATCTTCAGTCGCAAGAATAGTCACAATCAATTCGTCGCCAAGAATTTCGTATACAAGCTATTATCTTCATTCATCATCTATATTACCAAACATCCATCTCAACATATCTCGTCTTCAAATATCTATATCAATCAATTTGCACACGGGTAATGGTTGTAATTCAGAAAAGAGATTCAAGAAAGAAAGAAGCATTATTTCTATAAGATAGAATACTGAAAAATCACTATTTGTAACTTAATTGTCTTTGTAACTCAAAAACCACTGAAAAGTATATCTATATTACTAAAAGCTTTTATTTCTCAGTCTGTCTGGTGCAATTGTTGTAATTTGTTAAAATAGAAATAATTTCTACAAATTAACTACGGTAATCGAACATGTAACCATATGCTCCGAAGTGAGACCTCTTAGCCATTAGACCACAAGGACTACATTCTAATCTCCATAAAAAATAAAATTATATCATAGATATATGATTCACACGCTGGTTCTAAAAGCAGTCGTGGATTGACAGAATATAAACATCAGAAATTAAATTAATAAAAACTTTTAAAAAATTTTAGTTTTAGTTTACTTGATGTAATTTGTGTGTGGGTGTGTATTTTTAATAAATAAAAAGTTGTTTTCCGTTACATATACGGAGGCTTCCGGAGCGATGCGACGGGTAGCCGACTAGTTATTTATATTTTTGTTTTATGAAAATAATTATTTGAATCAATAATATAAGACATTTATTAAGTTCATTGATTCGATAAATCGCATATTATAATAATATATTTGAATAATTGAACAGAATAAAAAATCTCAAAATCAAGAATTATAAAATTGTTTTTAATGACTATTTATGATTTGCTGAAATATTTGTTATTATAAAATACATGTATAATTACACTAGACTTTCTTTACGTTCACAAGATATGAAAAATATTTTGTGTAGCGCATAGAATAAATATTTTTTGTCGGTTGACGGAATATAAATTTGAAGTTACGTTAATTACGGTTTTAGCTTATACAGAACAAGGATAAATATTTTTTTTTAATTATTATTTTATAGTTTTCATTGTTTAATTTGAGTTATGTGCATGGCTCTACGAGAAAGCTCTGACCGTCTAAGAAAACTGTCTGGTTACCAGTTCAAAAAAAGAAGGCTGGAAAAGGAAGCCGAAAGGAAAAAAAAATCTGGCGCGTTAAAAAATTATATCAAGAGTTGTACCAAAACAAATGACGACACTCAGAAACCAACATCAAGTCCGGTCATAAAATAAAATACGGAATCGTCAGAGAATGATGATGATAAACAAATGAACGAAGTTTCCAAATCAATTGGAACTGACGACACTCTGACTCTACTATCACCAGATGAAAGCATTGAAAAAATTGACACCAACGTGACACCCACAGAAAACGTTCTACAAACTTTGAGTACAGATCCAGCATTGGGGCCAAGAATTTTAGGAGACGCCAAAAGCAGTTTTTTAGTAAGACAAGGTCCACCTAAACCATTGCATAATTATAAATTACGTTCCAATGACGGTGGTCAACATTTTAGCGCAAATTCTTATACACAAATTTTAAGCAATGGAGAGCAAGTTTTACGAGACTGGCTAGTGTACTCTCTTTCACAAAACTGCGTTTACTGCTTCTGTTGCAAAATTTTCGGCTGTGTAGTTAGTTCTGTTTCAAAGGAGGTTTTAAAAGTTGGAAGCATCTTCGCAAAACTTTAAAAGAGCACGAAATTTCCAAAAATCATATTCAGGCCCAAAACTCATGGCTAGAAATGAACCAAAGGTTAAAGTGTTGTAAAACTATAAATGCGGCTGTTCAAAGAAATATTAATGCCGAAACAAACCATTGGAACGAGGTCATCTAAAGATATAAATATATTTATATTTTTTTTTTCGGCATCTACTTTTCTATGGGCAATAGTTTTAAACATGTTCAAGGTTTAACTTTGAAACCATTGAGTGACACTAGATGGGAGAGTAGGATAGAGGCCTTAAAGTCTTTGAGATTTCATTTGGGAGATGTATACGACGCTTTGCTAAGCATTTACGAAAACTGAGAAATTGATAATTTAATAAGAGCCTCTGGTTTATTAAATTGTATTAAACAATTTAAGTTTTTGTGTTCATTAGTTATTTGGCATAAAATACTAAATTGCATTAATCCAATAAGCAAGTTGATGCAAACAAAAAATTTTGATCTAGCTTCTGCACTTTACAAAACTGCAAAATATTTATCAAGAATCTTCGATCAGATTGGTACTTCGATGAAACTATTATTGATGCAAAAGAACTTGCTACCGAAATTGACGTTGGAGGCTAACAATAACACGACACCGCGTAAGAGAAATAAAAAGGAACTTCTCATACGAAGCACGAGATGAACTGATCGAAAATCCAAAATTTAAATTAGATTTTTTTTATTTTACAATCGATCAAGCACTAAATGCAGTAGATTGTAGATTTGAACAACTTAAAAATCATAGTAACTTGTTTCAATTCTTATATAATATATACGATTTAAATACGATATCCAAAGAAATGCTACTAAAACACTAAGAATTTAGAATCTATTTTAACTGATGGTGTTCAGTTGACATAAATGGGGTAGAATTAGCAAAGGAAATTTCAGAAGTATCTGCGCTTTTGGGCAGAAAAGAAAGCCTAAGCAATGTACTGAGCCTTATTACAAAGTTAAATTTTGCCCAAAACTTTACTATTGCTTTAAGAATATTGCTAAAGATACCAATGTAGGAAGTGGAAAACTGTAGCAAGTGGCGAAAGGAGTTTCTCCAAGTTAAAATTAATTAAGAATTTTTTACGTTCGATTACTA
>JAFIDM010004331.1:0-21447 GCA_023159025.1 Thereuonema tuberculata
CACTCTACAAGGCCTAACTCTAAAAACCCTATTGGAACTATTTCATCTCACCCAAAACATTTCATGTAAAATATATTGCCAATATGCTCATAACGCTTTCGCTGTTAAAAAGTTATCCGATCTCATGTAGAGTCAAGCCCCTCACTCAACAAGGCCTAACTCTAAAATCCCTACTATCTTGGTCAAAAAGTATGCCTTAGTATACTCCATATCCTTTACATAACTCCATGGGATTGTCTGTGAGACAGCCACGAAACGGCCAAGCCATGCATGTACATGAAATCTCATATCTTTTTAACAGTGAAAGCGTTATGAGCATGTGAGTCTTGGCAACTTATTTTACATGAAATGCTTTGGGTGGGATTCGTTATTTCCGAAATTTCTTCTATTCTATTTAATAATTTACTTTGAACTTTCTTAATAAATAATGCTTCATTAATTAGTAAATTTCCTCTCGTATTTAAACTACCTGAAATTTGAATATTTTTCCAATCAATATCATGATCAGGAAAGATTTTCGTAAGGCAATAATTTCCAATTGGCTGGCATTTGATCGTTCCTACGTAAAAATGACTGAACAATTTTTATTTTAAAGAATAAAACAACATAAACAAGCAGTAGCAAAATTGGATAATGAGAAATTAGCTTTAACTGAGCATAAGTTATTACTAAATTTCTCGTATTACTAAATTTCCGTATCATGATAGGGATTGGAAAAATATTCAAATTTTAATTGGTTCAAATACGAGAGAAAATTTAACAATTATGAGAGTTATTTATTAAGAAATTTCAAAATAAATTGTTAAATAGAAAAGAAGAAATTCCGGATATTACGAAATTTTTAAATAATATGAATTTATATAATGAATTTAATATATGAATTTTATGCCTAAAAATAAATAATTTATTTTGATAATCTATTGTTTTGTAGAAAAGAAAAAAATCGTTGAAGTAGAAAGCATTTTTTTAGAATAAAAGCCTATAATTTATTTATTGATGATATTTAAGAAAAAAAGGTAAAATTGGACTGAGAAGTCTATGGAAAGAATTCGGCGACTCCGGAGACCGGTAGCGCCCTCTATAAGCATCCACCCAATCATGGGAAGCGATTGCAGCACTCGCGGTTGCTAGTTGGCTGGAGTAACCGGTTGATTTTACAGATGGCCTGGTTGCTCGGAGGGTTGTAACCACAACCGTGGTAACATTTTATAGACGCACCCTACCTTTCCAGTGGTCCAGTGGAAAGGCGCATAGTTGTAGTTGTTATAGATTGTTTGAGATGCTTAGAGATACTATTTTTGTTTCAACAATAATTCAGGAGACATGCAGTGTTAATTAATATATTTTAGAAAATGATAAGCTAAAAAATATGTGAATTAATTATTATCAAAGAAATTGTTTTTTGTTCGTTGTAATTCTTATGGAATTTTAAGCCTTGAAAATGTATGTATCAAAAGTTGAATAAACATACGAAACATATTGGCGATAGTAGAATAAATTTTGGAATTTATATGGTATGTCGACTTGATTGTATTTTCTGACTCTGAACTTTTAAATTAACAATTTTCGCAGTTTACGAATCATATGAAAGCTTTTATATCATGTAGTTTAAAAGTAGGACATTAGGATGAGATATTATATCTGCAATTTGCTAAAGTGTGTTCTGCAAGGAAGTATAAAGAAGTAGCTTATCAACTGTCAAACAATAACGTATAAAATAAATTTATAAACGGTAATCGACTGTGGTTGATTATTTAAAGTTTCAGTTCTATAGTTGTTAATGTGTACATAGGGTTTTAATTAGGGGAGGCCAAATCAAATTTCGACTTAAAATTTGTATTAAATTTCAAGTTGATCGGGTCATAGTTGTCCAGCGAAAAATTCCCAAACTTGCGGAAACAAACAGTTGACTCTGTCTGCATTATTCCGGATAAACAAAAATAAATATCTCATTCAAACGGTGTTTGGGCCTCTGAACACGATGGTGAAGTCCGTTTGCCGATCCGACCTTCCGTTCGGGAGTTGTTGGGGGGGGGGGCGTATAGGACGAACGCAATGGCTCTCAAATGGTCGCTAAAAAGAAATCAGAGAATAACACCAATTATTCTCGATTCCTTAGAGCTGAGCATGTTCCGTAATGACAGTGCTGAAATTTTTGTATGTAAGATAAATAAAAATAAAGAAAATATTTTTAAAAATTAAAAATACAGTGCAATTCTTAGAATCTCCCAAAAGCAATACATAGAGCCATGATTTTTGAGCAATATAATTCGAAAGCGATTCTTCAAAAGCATATCCCAGAAACTCTGATTTCTTTCCAGAATTTTACAAAAATAGCAGATTTAGTTCAGATTATTTCGATAATGACGGAGGAATAAACATCTACACATCTAAAAATTTATACCATTTAGTTACGTTAGATGACTGGCCAGGTCACCTGACTGACGCATAGTTACTTCCTGGCCTGCCTTTCATCTGGCTTTATATTCCTGAATTTTATTGTATAATTTTACTTGTGAAAGGAACGCTGGTCGATCCGAAAACGTTAGTGTAATAATTTTTTTTCAATATATGAACGTTTTTATCTGTACATGTGGTGGCCTGAATCTCATTTTACTAAATATGATACACACGTTCATTTTATTTCATTAGTTACATTAGGTTATATTAAGTTACTATTAAACGCGCTTCATTATATTTCTATTAAAGAGGAAAAAAAAAAACCCTAAATTTTTAATCAAAATAATGTTCCAATTGAAAATTTCGAGCGTCTAATATATCATTTCAGGCATAACTGGAAACTCCTGTTATCTTTCAGCTGGTGTAGGTAATTTAAAAACTCCACTCTTAAAATAATTTTAAAAAAATCATTTATTTAAATATTTAAATCCTGGGGACTGCGTGAGGCAGTCGAGGATTCTTAGAGGTATCTCATTGTGTATCTTACCTCTCTTTTAAGGTAAATAAATATTTTACTAACTATTTATTATTTGGTTATTAATAATATAATATTTATAATAATATTTGTTATTTAATAAAAATTTAACAAGGCGATTATTTGAAAAGAATTATTATATACAAGATACAAATCTATCTCTCTATTTATATAATAGATTGTTCACAGTTGCTACTCTAAAACAAATCAGTGATTTTTCAGCTTTTCTAGGTAATTTATGTTTATTTATCGGATAACAGGAGAATAATAGATCATGATTTTTGATCTAAACTCCTAAAGCAGGTTTGAGATATCGTGAAATCTTTGGCTTGAATGGCAATGTATACTGTTGGATTGGTGTCCCTAGATATGTAACTACTATTTTCGAACTACCTCAAATTCAATATAATTTTTTCTACTTAAAGTACTAGGAAGTTCTAACTTCCAACAATAAATAGTTTATGTTTTATCAAGATCAGTGGTTCCCAATTAGTTAAGAGCTGTGGACCAACCCCCCCCCCCCTTTTTTTAAATTGTAAGCCAAGAACCTGATACTTTTAGCGACCCATTTGGGAGCTATTGTGATAGCAACCAAAATCGGAAGCTATTGCGTTTGTCCTGTCCGTCCGTCCGTATCTGTCCATCCCTAAAACTCCTGAACCGAAGGTTGGATCGACAAACGGACTTCACCATAGTGTTCAGAGGCCCAAACAACGTAGGAATGAGGTATTTTCAGGGGCCAACGCCCCCGCCCCTCCTATGTTCGAGATACAGTATCTTGGTTAACGACGGTAATCCGTTCCAGGTAATCTCTATAAGGCCGTCATTAGAGATAGAGTTAGAGTCTTTGGCATTGTTGTCATTGTACTCCCCCTAAAAACTCCCGAACGGAAAGTTGGATCGACAAATGGATTTCACCATCCTGTTCAGAGACCCAAACAACGTAGCAATAGGTATTTTCAGATGCCAACGCCCCCCTAGTTCGAGATATTTGGCATTGTTTTTATTATATTTCAGCTATTAGCTGAAATGTTAGAAATGCAACCACCTCATTTCAATTGTCATCTATAGCTTGATGGATAAGTTCTCTGACTCATGTGCTGGACATTGTGGGTTCATATCCGTGTACCTACTGATATTTTTTTTTAATTTTTCCTTAGGTTAATATATTTTCTTTTTTTTTTTTTATAATCGTTTCAGGCCAACTAAGGACCACATTAAGATAACTATTTTCTTCTCTCTTCCTTCCTCTTTCTCCAAAACTCCTTCATCCTTTCCGAATGGACTCTTTTCCTTTCATCCGACCATTTGGCTCCAGTTGTTTTCCTTTTCCCTGCGTCTTCCTGAAAACCTTTGAACTTCTTAACTTTTAGTCTGAATTTGTCTCTGCTGAGTAGGGTCTCCCGATCAATCTGCATTTCTGCTAAGTCCTTTATTGCTTTGCCACTCCACCCATTTTTTTTGTCTGTTTTCCTGTTTTGGAAGAAAGTATGGATTTTCTTTGTTAATCTATCTTCATTCATTCTCTCTAAGTGCCCATAAAGGGTAACACGTCTTTTCCTGATCTCATCCGTTATTTTAGGGCATTGCAAGTAAATTTCTCTATTTGGTCTCAAAACCCAATCGCCATCTTTATTCTTGATTGGACCTAATATTTTTCGCAAGATTCTTCTTTCTTTCTTTTCCAAATCTTCTAGTGCCATTTTGCATCCAGTTAGTAATAGTGTTTCTGACCCATAAAGCACTTCAGGTTTTACAACTGTATTATAATGTCTCAATTTAACGGCTTTAGATAAACATTTTTTATTATACAAATTTCTTACTTTCATGTATGCTCTTTTCATTTTTTCAATTCTAATTTTAATTGCTTCTTTTTCACTTTTAAGATTTATATTTTCACCCAAATATTTAAAGTTATCCATTTTATCAATGTTGCCGTACTTAGTTTTAAGAATTCCTGGTGAATTGCCTTCATTGGTCATGTATTTAGTTTTTTCAAAGGATATTTGTAAACCCACTTTTTCTGCTGTCTCCTTTAGGAGTTCCAGTCTTCTTTTTGCATTTTCTATGTTTCCATCTAATATTACTAGATCATCCGCGAAGGCCAAGCAGTTGATTGATACTTTAGATCTACCCAACATAATGTATTTATTAAGTTTTAGTTTTTCCTCCTCACTTATCCATTCTCTTGTAACTTTTTCCAACACGCAATTAAATAGGAGTGGGGACAAAGCATCTCCTTGTCTGACTCCTGATTCAATTTGGAAAGGACTAGAAATTGTTCCATGGAATTTAACTTTAGACACCGTGTTTGTCAAAGTTTGTTTAATTAATTCCAGAGTTTTCTTATCAACTGAAAATTCTTTTAGGGTTTTAAAAAGAGAATCTCTGTCAATCGAATCATAGGCCTTTTTAAAATCAACAAATATTAGCACTATCTTCTTATTTGATATTTTCAAGTATCTAATTATTTGTTTAAGGTTTAGAATTTGTTCTGGACAGGATCTACTACTCCTAAACCCAGCTTGATATTCTCCAATATGTTTATCCAGTTGAGGATTTAGTAAGTCCAAAAAAGCTTTGGATAAGATTTTGTATTCTACAGGTAATAATGAGATTCCTCTGTAATTATTAATGTCTGTTTTATTCCCTTTCTTATGAAGTGGGTGAATTAATGCAACCTTCCAATTTTCTGGAATTGTTTCGGTGTCCCAGATCTTGTCCATTTTTTCTTTTATAATTGTGGCACCTAAATCTCCACTAGCTTTTAGAATCTCTGCTGTGATGCCATCTTCACCTGGGGCTTTGTTGTTTTTTAGTTGTTGGATGTATTTTTTAATCATATCAAGACTTGGTGGTTCTGAATCTTTATTAGGGATGCTATCATGAAATTCCAGTTTTTTGGTCGGTTTTTCACAATTCAGTAACTTTTCAAAATATTCTGCTAATAGCTTACAGTTTTCGTCATTATTAAGTGCTAGTTTTCCATTTTCTTTCCTGAAGCATAGAGATTGCGAAACGTACCCAGACATACAATTATTAAATGTTTTGTAGTAATCCCTTGTATTATATTTTTTAAAATGTTCTTCTATAGATACAAGTTGTTCCTTTTCAAACCACCTCTTTTGTGCCCTAATAGTTTTATCCGCTTGTTTCTTGTCAGACTGATAGCTATTCCACTTACTACTTGTTTTCCTGCTATACCAATTGTTCCAAGCTTTTTTCTTTTGTCTAAGAGCTTCTTCACATTTATTATTCCACCATCTGTGCTTTCTTATTATTATTTTTAATTTTTTTATTATTATGGGCAGCCCTTAAATTTATGCTTTAGCACAAAATTATATTCATTTGTTGGTATCTATGTAATAATATTCTTCAGATAACTAAATAATGAAAATGTTTGTTCACAAAATTATGGGGAACAAAATGGAATTTCAAAGCTTTTTTTACCTAGCTTCTTATAATCAGAAAATACCTTCATCCAGAATTGGACAAGTGTACATTCTTTGAAAAATATTTTTTTCGAGCCATAGCAAGTCATGTCAACAAGTTCTCTTCTCCTCCTCAGGTAGAGTTGTTTATTGTACTGACAATATTCAAAAGGATTTATCTATGAGTTTCAGGATCTGATGCAGGGAAGTAATCGTTGAAAGTAGTTGCTAAATCACAGAGATGCTCAGTGGTGATATGTTTAGCTTCTGGTGGTAATCTTTCGTCAGTGGAATCCAGTCCAATGAGTCCAGTACTGAAAGTACTGCCTTCTGCCCAACTCACCCACAGCCTTATATTACTCGTATAATCACTGCCTCAATCTTATCTCCTACGTCAAAAATATTCACTACATTGAAGAATTTATTGAGAGTTGAAATATGCAAAAATATCTCCTACGTAGGCTGCCATAAACAACCACGCAAAGTTGTTCAAATGATC
Organism: Thereuonema tuberculata; assembly: GCA_023159025.1. Classification (NCBI taxonomy): domain Eukaryota; kingdom Metazoa; phylum Arthropoda; class Chilopoda; order Scutigeromorpha; family Scutigeridae; genus Thereuonema; species Thereuonema tuberculata. The sequence continues at coordinate 6,866 of JAFIDM010004331.1, forward strand.
CCATGTAAATTTAGAATCACTCAGAACTAGTCATACTTCATCGCTGAACTATTTTTCTCTTGACAACCAACGCATTTCTGTATTTAAAAGCGTAAGTGTATGTCAGCTTCCCATTTCTTCACATAATTTTGAGAAGATTCTAGAATTGAAGGGTCGAGATTTGATGAAATTTATAATCTTAACTACAAGTACTTTTTTTTAATGGGTCTGGCATCTTCGTAGCCAAAGCTTCTCGATGGACACACCAGTGGTTCCATTTCATATAAGATGCCACAGTCTCTACCCGAGCAACAATCAATTTTTATGATTGATACAGCACGACCTCCATCCTGTTGTCAGCCTACTAAGAAATCCATTAAAATACCAGCAATTATCTAGAGTTCAAACGAAAACACGCTTGAATTTGATGTAAACAGTTAAAAATACTTTAGTTTTTATTGTGAATTGGAGGGGATGATGCGTGCTATTGTGACTTAATATTAGGGAGGAGGGGTTCACAAGATTGTGACAAGGAGGGGGAAGGCGTCGAATATATATAAAAAAAATAGCCTGACATAGTCCATAAAAGCCCCTTTGCGTTTATGCGAATATCTTAAAATCGAATTTTGGCGAATGGTCAAATGATGCATAACACCATCCAATAATGAGTATTATCCAAATTTTGATGGAATGTGTAATAAGAATTAAATAAACAAATTTTTTTATTTTATTTATTATTATTACTTTGTTTGTTATTTTAACTTTCAGAATAATTTTATATTATACACTCACGTTTGTGAAAATTGCAACACGATGAAGGAGCCATCAGCATGGAAGGAAATTTATTACACTCATTACTAATAGTGATACAAACAAACGATTAAAGTTTCAGAGCAATGCAACAACAGTACTTGCAAAAAATCAGTATGGTGTAAATGGTGTATGGGGATCGCCTGCCAGGCTGCTTCTATCCGAGTCTATTCATCGGTATTTGCTGCTGGATGACAATGACGGGCGAGTTGCCGAGTGACCATATCCCAGACATGTTCAATAGATGACATATCGGGCGAACACAAAGGCCAGGGAAGAAGCGGTATATGCCTTGCTTCGAAGACAGCCTGGACATTTCTGGCAACATGTGGTCGATGTTGTCTTGTTGGAATATGGCTCCAGGAGTATGCTGAAAGAAGGGTACGACTTCAGCTTCCAGAACTTCCCTTATGCAACGATTGCTGTCGAGAGTGCGCACAATTCGTAGCAGCTGAGATCGCCTACGATACCGAATTGCGCCCCAAACAATCACGCCTATCGTTCGTGCAGTACGACGCTGGACAATGCAGTCTAAAAGATGGCGCTAACTTTAATCTCGTCTAATGCGTATGCGACCATCATTGTAATCCAAGTTGAAGCAAGACTCGTCCGAAAACACGACATGGTGCCAATCTGCACGCCAGTGGGTGTGTTCATGAGCCCATTGTAGCATGAGGCGTCGATGGTTCAAGCCCAAGGGAATCTTCCGCAAAGGAATTAAGGCACGCAGTCCTCTGCGCAGCAGACGCCGTCGAATCGTGGTACCAGACAATGTCAGAGCTGTTGGAGTGGTCCAAAGTTGTACGAACACTCGAGAAGAAGCTGAACGGTCCGTCACTGCCAACCGGATGAGATGTCTATCTATCAAATGGTGTCGTCACATTTTTCGGTCCACTTCGACTCGTCCTGTACTCGTCAGTCCACTGCTTCCACACGCACATCGCTGTCGTGGCATTATGCCACATACGAACAGCAATTTAACGGTATGAAAATCCTCCTTCATGCAAGCCGATCATTTGGCACCCTTCAAACTCTGTAGCTTGCTTAAAAGGCGCCCTATGACGTAGACGAGGCATACTGACTGCAGTAGCCATGTGTACAGCTCACTGACGATGAAAACCTACTTATCTGGATCCACAACCGTCCTCTACTTATACGCTCTTATATGACAGTTCAGAGGGCGCTGCTGAGTCTAGGATGCGCAATCATTCCCAAATTTTATTCGTTTGCATACCATATCCTGCTGTACATTTCCTGTAAGTTTCACTTCATTTACATGTTTCCTAGATTTTATTTTGTTGGAAAATTTACCAATAAAATTACATTTTTCTATTATCATTCCGTGAAAAGAGACAACTCTCTATTTGCTTTTTAGAAAGTTATTGAGTTGAGTGAAACTTACATCAATAGAAATTTGGTTTTCAGTCGTTGAAATAAATAAATTGTAGTGTTAGTCGTTTATATGTTTAGTAATATGGCTCTTAGAAAAGATTGATTAAGGTTTGATAAAAATTGGTAGATACAGAATTGTTGCTATTATTAATAATCTTGAAAAAGATCAGCAGATCCGATCGAAACCTGGTCGAGATTTTAATGTGTTTTTATGTTTTTTAATTATGTGTGTGTATTTTTAAAACTACAGTAAAACCTCGTTAAGTCGTCACTCAAGGGACCAAACATTTTTGACGACTTAGGCGGAGTGGGCATTTTTGACAAACAAAACAAAACAAAAACCACTGAAATACAGTATTTTCATGAATTGCTGTAAGATTCGGTGAGAAAAACAAGATTTTCAGAATTCAATACATGCAAATGAATAAGTGAAAAAAAAAAAAAAAAAAAACCCAAAAAACAACACTTTTTATAGTTACCACATTTTAATCGTTTTAAAAGAAAGGCAATGTCTGTCTTTGAAACGTTCCAGCCAACCATTGCTACCGTCGAAATCTAAATTTCAATCCTTAGCAATTACCATGGCTTTTTCTTTGAGAAACACGGCAGAAATCGGCACATTTTGCGATCTGGAATGTTTTAGCCATCGAACTAAAACCTCCTCGATCTCGTCAAACTTCGATTTCCTCATTCTCTTTCTTTTGTCTTTGCAGTCAGCTTCTTCAATTACTTGTTTCGATGAAAGAATATCGTTTAATGTAGTCCTGGGAATATGATGTTCTTTGGCAAAAGCTCATTTCGAAACATTGGATTTTTCAAAAAGTGCAATTAAGTCGTATTTTTTTTTTCTTTAAAAGATAACGAGGTAAGTTTTCATTTCCCTGACATGTTAAAAACGTAATCGAACCATGAAATTGCAAGAGAAAAAATAGCCCTTACAGCGGGGCTTACTCGCTATGAAATGAAATCACACTCAGTAGCGGTCAAGAAAAACGTCTACACTTGACAAGAGTCGCAGAGAGAAGTGTGTAATTTGCCAAGTGAATTTTCCCGTAAAGGCTAGGCTTTCTTAAAGTGAAGGGGCGGGGCTGAAAAGATAGCAGGTAAAATTGAGAATAAAGATGCTTTTCGCCATTTTTGAGGGTGACGAGTTATCCGGAGTAGAATTAAATTTGGTGACGAGTAAAAGAGGGTTATTTTACATTATTGTGTATGAGACCTTGTCGGGACCAAAGGAAAACGACGACTTAAACGGAGTGACGACTTATCCGGGCGATGACTTAAGGAGGTTTTACTGTACAACATTAACAATGTTTCAGTGCAGGTATTTTGACTCTTCGTCATCATATTGAAGTTCTGTATTTCATAATGGTTTGGTTGTATAGCAACGTGGCAATGATAAGTCTATTTTTTTATAACATCTTCATGTATTACAGTCCTACTTGGGAAAAGGCTCCCTGCCAGTCGACATAATACTAAACTATAAACTTTAAAACTAACATTTCTCATATACCGTACATCCACTTTTATGCACAAGTAGCAGATACATACTTGCACATCACATACGAGTTATGGATACACACATTTATATACAGGGTGGCCGGAATGTAACTAGGTATTATTAATTGGCTGTTAAAATTTTAATATCAATGGAATAATACTGAAATCAGCTTGTACATGTAGAACATTAAATAGGATGTCGATTTTTCATGCCGCATAGTACAGACGGCGGCCGCCAGAGGACATATACGCAACAATATCAAAGATGGCCGATTGCCTTTACAGTGAGAGAACGAGCGCAGATTGCTTCACGCTATGAGGTGTGGAATTCAATCGTTCTTGTGCAGAGATGGTGGCGTACGGTGAAGGGCAGGAATGCCACAATTCGTCCGGAGACAATAAAGAATTGTCACAAGAAGCTAATGACCACAGGTTCAGTACAGGATGCAGCAAAAACAGGTCGTCCATCCACGTTTCGGTCTGCTGATTGTGCGGAACATGTGGCGATTGTGCGGAACATGTTCAATCGTGGTCCGGCTAAATCAACACATCAGGCAGCTCGCGAGAGCGGGCTCACAAGGTACGCTGTGCGACAAGTATTGCATAAAGAATTAAACTTTCAAGCATGGAAATCATTTCGATGCCTAGTTACTTTCCGCCCACCCTGTACATTATACAGACGTACACTTGCTTATATATCAACGGCGTATGTACTTTTTACTGCATATTCAAAGACTTTCATGAACAATAGAATGAAACGAGCTACTGCATAAATATGAATAGAATAAGTGTGATTTTTGTTTTCTTGCTTGGATTATCCTTCCATGAAATATTAAAGTGCAAAGAAAAGATAAAGGAAAGATGTATTGATTAATATACATATCTATTCGCTAAAATTTCCTGGTCGTTTTATGATAAGTACAATCAATTTCATGATTTTTGGTTGACATTGGTTTACGATAAATGGTTGTCATTTACGTCATTAAAATCGAAATTATTATGTTTGTTTTCTTTTCATATTATTTTAGCTATTTATATACTCACATTTTGAGTATTATTAATTTCTAATTTCTATTGTATTATAGAAGGGACAACATTATTGTTCCATGTTTTGTTTTGTTATTTTTTATCTTCATTTATTCAATTATTTTATTGTTAATTTAATTTTGTGTTAATGTAATGTAATTATTATGTAACTTCAGCATCTGCACATAGGATCTCGAAGTAGAACCCAGCAGGACTGTAATTTCTCAGTATTTTAAATAAATAAATAAATAAATTGGCAATTTAGTACATTTGGTGAGAATTTCGTTACAATAAAATTTCCTGAGCTTTCAAGGTTTTGGAATTACTTAAAATCATTTTATCTTATTTTCTACAATGCAATCAAAGAGCTTCCTTTTTAGACCTAAGTTTTTATATTGATTAAATTTGATTCAAACTGATTACAGATGTTAACAATTATTCTACTTTTTTAATCTTTAGCTGTAGCTATTTCCACTTGATTCATATTTTATTTTTTATAAAAGTTGGATGTGATCAAATAAGACATTGTGGATTCGTTTTTATAAAAGTAAAATAAATTTTTTAATGTAATTGTGCATAATTTTTTTTGTCTTGGATAAGATATTTTGTGTTTTTTTAGGTTATTTAGTTTTTCAGAGCTTGATATTCGTTTGAAGTTAGCAAAGGTTAAATTAAGGATGTTTTCTATGGATTTATCTATTAAGTCTATTTCATTCTTGTTTGCGTGTGTCTTCTTAATTATACTGTAGTCAATTGTAGAGTCTACAAACGCTTTATAAATTAAGGTTTTTGCTTTTAAAGGAGATAATTTTTAATTTTGTTAAAGATGTGTTGAGTTTTTGAGAATAGAGATTATATGAATATTCCATGTGAATTTATTATCTATGCGAACAGCAAGATATTTGCAATTTTTTATGTTTTTCATTGGTTTACAGATGCAGTTTATGGTTTGTTCCATGTTTGTGTGTAGACACTCATTTTTAAGTTCGATATTATGTTTTTATTTTGATTTCCATAAATTTCTTTTTTGCCTAATTTATTCTCATTTTGAGGATGGATTATTGAATCCACTTTGTAATTTGATCTAAATCATATGAGTGATAATATGAGGATATTGTCAGAAGCATTTATGATAATGAAGTCGTCTACATTAGGAAACACTTTGGAGTGTTTGAGACTGGTTGAATAATGTAGTCGTACGTATTAAAAATAACAATGGCCCCAGGTTAGAGCCTTGCGGGATTTCTGTTTTTAGTTTGTAGAATTTACTTAAGTTGTTTTTAGCGGAGATCTTGAATTTTCTACTTTTTAAGTAGTTACTAATCAATTTCTGTGCATTTCCTCGAATACCATATTTGCTAATTCTTTTAACAGTGCAGTGTGATTTTAAATTGTCAAAAGCTTTTTTAAAATCTATAAATATAAACGACAAAATTTTGCTTTTGTAAAATTAGTTTGTATAAGTTAATCGTTAAAGCCATTTAATAAATTTGTGGTGCTGGAATTTCTTTAAGAGGCGTACTGATTATTGTTTTTGCTTTTATTTTTTCTATGAAATTGTATGTAGTGTTTGTTATGCGTTATTCGAAAATTTTGACGACGTTGGATAGGATTGATATGGGACGGTAGTTGATTATAGACTTTTTTTTTCCACTTTTATAGATGGGAATGATTTTCATCCATTTCCAAATTCTGGAAACTTGAATCTTTTGACGATTTGTTTTGAAATTTCGGAAACGATATGTGTATACGATGTTGTGTTCCTTGATTTCTTTTATAGTAATTTTATCCAGTCTTACAGTACTAGTATTTACATGTTTTCATATTGTTTAATATTTTATTAACATCATTTAAAGACATTTCAGTTGAAACAACTGAAACTGTGGGTACATTGAGGTAACAATTAAAAAAAAAAAAAAATAGTATTATAGTAGCATTCTTTTAAAATGCCATTATGCTGAAACGTATTCCAAACCCTTCTGCTGTATTTTTCTTACCCTATTAATTTATAATGTGAAGTTGATGCTGTATTTTCATTTTTGGTTGAATGAAGTGTATCATTTATTATTTTTCCAATTTTTTTATTGTTCCTGCAATTTTTGTTTTCACCTCGGCATTCCGTAACAGACCTTCCAGGATATTGCACTTCCACTTTAAGTACTACGCCGTCGTTTAACTTCACAACACTGGTATGTCCTGTGAAGAATCTCTGCTACTGATTTAGCTTGGTTCGATGTTATTACAGTATTTGTTTTTAAGCAAGTAAATCTAACAAAATCAATCATATTCACTTAAATAAAGAATCTTACTTTTTAAAATAATATAGCAGAGATCCAAGAAATAAATAGCTAATATAATGTAAATATCAACGTTGAAGCAATAGCAAAGTCGACCTTGAAACTTGAGTACCTCTGTCTTACGAATTACCAATCAGAAACTGAAGTGATGATGCACTTTTTAATCAGGATAATCAAAAAAGTTTTTAAGGTGTTCCTCATTCAATAACGCTTCTTTTTTTTTTTTTTTTTGGTTTTTTTGAACACAAAAGAGAGGAGAAAATCAATCTTCTAAAAAAAGTATCAAATGGATTTGTCCAAGCGCTTTTTTTCCCTGAAGTTGCAAAAATAGTCAAATGTATTTTGGATACCAATTTAATTCCTTTTAATTTTTTTTTTTTTTTTTTTTTTTAGGAAGTGGCTAACTTCCGTTGGCGGGTTGAAGATAAAGGTTACATGAATTCTGATTAAAGATTGGATTCAGATATTGACATCACTTCTATATATATTTTGATTTTGAATATTGTATTTTTTTTAACTGAAAATTATCTTAGTTCAAGGATATATGAATCGCTAACTGCAGAAAGGAAACAAGTCCAATTTTGCCAATTTCACAGGAGAGACAAAAAACGTAGTAAATCCTAATACACTTCTGCGGTAAATAGAATATTGAAGTCGTTGTCATGCCAATACTACTGTGCGGACGTGTTTCCTTTCTATATTAAACGTTGCGTCTTGTTCCTAGCCACAATTTTAATAATAAAAAAAAAAATCGTAAAACTTGGACATGATGCCTTTCTGCAGTTAGCGATTCATATATATATATATATTTAATTATTCTATTTGTCATTTATTATTGAAATACAGTAAGACTTTAAGTTGTTTACATTAAAGAAAAAATATAAATATTCTGAGATTAATTGTATTATCATTTAACGTTTTTTGATGCAAACTTACGTTAATTTTTACTTCTATTTACTGTGATCATATATGTTAATATTACAGTTCTTTAAATTCTTTCTGCTAAAATAAATACATGGAAGAATGTTTGGGAGTAAAAGAATGACTTTAGGACTCTTGCTAGGATGATAGCTTAATTATTTCACTTAAAGTTCGAGAAGAAGGAATATGTGAAAACAGTGAACTATTGGTGATTTTATTTCGGAAAGCTATACTAAATTTCTTCCTGAGCCTATTTAGTATATCTATAATTTCTCATGCTATTTTAAAAATTTTGGGATTGGCTCAATCCGGATGTTCTTCTCTTCAAATGCTACTGTGCGGAAATTATTTTAATGGAATTCGATTTTAATGTACAGACTCGGAAAAAAAATCTGGAAATTCTGCTTGGCGAATAATTTATCCACAAATCTGATAGGTATTTCAAAGCAATGCCTTCTGATTCACGGCTTTATCTTTCCACGATCATAAACAGGCTGAGGGAAAATCAAATTGAGCACAAGCTCTTCATCCTGTTGTTCTCCGAGAAGTTCGATTGAATATGAAAGTATACAATCATATCGAAAGACACGAACAAAAGAAAAGAAATCAGTCTACATTCCATACTTCCATTCTTGTAGAGGCTTTCCGCGAACTGTCGTCTCATCTGTAGTTGAGATTTCTGATGTCGATAATAACATGATTTCCGCCAACTATTTCCAGAATGTTCTTACTTCAGTGGCATACCCACATTGCAATTCTCATTCACCATGTTTCTGTATATGGTGTGGCTCACAGAGAGCATACTGCGGCAGTTTTCAAGTCACCCTGTAAAAGGGTCAAGAATTCATGTGAAGGGAAGAAGATCTTACCAGAGATATTTCTGTACGAGAGATACAATCAAGTACTCATGTTCTAGATTTTGAAGAGGATCCTTGAAAAGTAGTACTGAGTTGCAGAGACGATAGATCACCTGCAACTGGCGGGTTTTTACATTTCTAATTAAATATTTCCCCTGCTAGACCTCTGAATGTTCCACTTCTCTTCGATCTCTCCATGCTGATCATTTTCTATTCAGATGACATCTTTTCAACTTTTTCTGAAGGTTTGGCTTTAAAAGTTCATTACTGTATTGTTGCAATGTTTTGCTTAAAGAATTTCAAAATGACATTTATTTTCCTTACCATTTTTAAATTTACATTCCAGAATAATCATCAGTTTTATGGCATGAATGTAAGATTACAGAAAACGACCAAGAAACACAATGAACACGCACATATTACGCAAAGGATTCGCACCTCGAGCTGTCATCGTGATGAGACTGGGACGGACCGTTTTATCCTTTTTAGGACTCATCAGCTAGCCAAACTCCACCGATAACAGGCTCGCAGTTACACTCCGGATGTCCATCTTTGTTAGGATCATGTTGGAATTTCGTGGCAATGGATTTGCTGAAGCTGAAACCAATTATACCATTAACTTATTCTTCCATATCAGTTTTTTTTTTTTATCTTAATGTGACATTCGAACCACAACAATACTGGAATTTGCGTAAATCGAATAAACTACACCTTTCCTACTAAATTCACTTAAAGAATCAAATTATATATTTGGTAATACATTATTACTATGCATACACGATGGAGACAGTGACCCCTCAAAAACTAAAAGCAAGAAAATAAAAAACAAGAACAAAATTTATTCATTTATTTGTACATGTTTTGTTTTTTTTCTTCTCTTTTTTGTGGTCAAATTCCTTTTGTGGCAGCCTGAGTGCTGCCCAAGGATTTGGATTCTACATTTTGTTCTTGTTTTTTATTTTCTTGCTTTTAGTCCCAGAAACGGCCGTTCCAGAGTATCAGCTCGACTCAAAAAGGCATTCTTATTTGAATTATTACTATGCCTTCGCACATTCTAAAAAAGAATTACTTTCCATAGAATAGATTCCAGTAAATACTATCTGAAGTTTCTTATCGATTAACCACATTTTAACTTCGTTCGGATTTAAATATGATTGTGGCATTTAATCTTTTTAAACATAGTACGTACATTAACATGTCAATGCTTTTCAAAATGATTCACATCTTTTTCTTAACTGCTTTTAAACCTATTCAAATTAATGGACCAACCAACGAATTTTCTTACTTTTGTATGTAGATAAGATCTATTTTTTTGCATTTTCATTTTACATCTATTCTTCGTAACTTATTTTGATTTGGCTTATTTCGAAGTTATGTCACAACTTAATCTTTCTGCGCGCAGTAGAGCCATTGTTATTTTGTCATTAAATCTACTCACCCAATCAAACAAGTTTATTAAACATACCATCCATGCTATTTGAGATCTTCAAAGTTCAATTGTTGCATATTTCCACCTGATATACTATCACTTCAGCACTGTAAACAATAGATGAACATAACATCGAATAGAGGTCACATTTGCATGTTAGGAAATCATGTTTTCTGAAAGATTCGGGTTTTGTCAAAACACCAATTTCTACTAAAGAACTGAAAAACTGTGTAATATCAACAAACTCTTCTTGAATGAATCAAATTTTTATTAACCATAATTCTTCTAAAATAAAAATAAAAATTCTCCACAAGATACAATATTTCGATAGCTCAATCAGCTATCTTTTTCAAGCACCAAGCTAAAATAAAATAAAATAACAAAATAAAATAAAACTAACAGGGAAAAAAGATAGCTGATTAAGCTATAGAATATTGTATCTTGTGGAGAATTTTTATTTTTATTTTAGAAGAATTATGGTTAATAAAAACTGTGTAATATATTTTTATTATTATTCATTAGAATTATTTAATCCAGACTAAATTATACTACAAACAGATTAGGAACGTGTATTTTAAATAACAGAAATTATATTCACTGATTAAATACTTTGCATTTAATCAATTACACTTTTGAATAAAATATGAAATGTCTTTTTTCTCCGCTACGCTACATTTCCTCGAAATGTTATTTAGCAATGTTTCTCCTTTTGTGATTTAGCTTTAGTAAATCATTTTCTCCTTAAACAATGGATTTATTTATTATTATTATTATAATTTTTTTTTATTTATTTTGAACTATCTAACCCTCGTCTTTCTTAACACTTACAAGTTAGTAACAAAGTTAAAAATGTTCAGTGAAGCAAAACTGCTCGAAAGAATTGCCGATTTAAGTCCTTCATCGATCCGACGCTGCATTACGTTTAGTTCTCAGGTAGTTCAGGTTCTTAACGGTGAGGTTATCTGTAAACATTTTTGGTCCGATGGAATAATTTGATAATTTGGATTTTCGTATTCAATTTTTTTTTCTCCCATATTATACCAGTAAATCGTATGATACTCACACCAAACTATGTTAGCTTATAAATAAATAAATAAATAAATAAATAAATAAATAAATAAATAAATACATAAATAAATAAAATGATATGGCTACTTTATGACTAATGCATATGTGGCTTATTGGTTATTGATATCGTTTGTATGCGACAGTTTGATGAGAATTATATTTTGTTTGCATTAAGAAATTAAAATTATGTGAAATTTAAATTTCTGCTTAATGTGTTATTCAAAGTTTTCAATCGGTGCCAAAAAACTGGTTAACTAAGGTTAGAGAGTGGGTCTCAAACAAAATTTTTTAATCAATGAGCCAAAATCAGAAATTCCAAACTTTCGCGGGTCGTAACTTGATGTTCAGATTTGAGCAGAACAACGAAGCAAATTAATGATACTAAAAATCTGAGTCAAATCTGAATTCCACCCTCAAAATTTCTGATCAGATTTTCGAGTAATTTCTGAGCTGCAGATGAAATTGAGCAAATTTGGACGCACTGTAAAATATATAAATATGTAAGTTATAAAATCCATGACGGTAGAACAAAGGTCTTCAGGAGTCTGAGACTTTGTATGGGTTAGTGTTTTTTTTTTTTTTCTTTTAACTCCTCAATCCTGTCCTTTCAGCCGCTTTTTTTAAATACTGAAGCAAGAAAACGTGAAGTTAGTTGTTTCCCCAACCAACCAGAAGCCAAAAATTAAACAACGATCATTAACAATAAAATAAAACTTCATTTTATTCATTTTATTATTAACAATTAAGGGTATAAACACAGAAGTTTTCAATTCATATTAAAGCTAACATTTACATTATGGCATCACAGGGTTTGGGTGATTGACTGGTATGTGATATCATTGATTTTTGCATGGCTGGTGATAAAGTATTAATTAATATACATAAATATGCATTCTAATTTCAAAGCAAAATATATAAAGAATGAAATAGATACAAAAATTAAAAGTAACGGAATCAAAATTAAATGATCTTACTAAATGGGAAACAATAATAAATTAACAAGTTTAAAACACAACAGGTTAAGAGTAAAAAATATTTAAAAAATTGGGTATCAGTGCGAATCTGTTTTTTTTTTTTTTTTTAATATTATTATTTTTTATGTACTGGGATGACAACACTTCTATTAAATTCCTTCAGGAGATGTGGTAGAAGAAATGTTGGGCTGGATAGGCGTTTAGTTAACTTTTATACTTAATTTCTTTTTCAGTGTTTTGTGCATTGTTTCTCTCCAATTATGCTGTATTTGTCGGCTAAATCAACAATAGATATGTCCAGCTGATGAGATACAATAACCTCAAAACTGTCGAGTACTCGCCTTGAAAAGTTTCCATTTTTTGCATTTTTTTTAATGTAATATATAAAAGTTAGATTTTTTAATATCAATATATATATATATATATAGAGCTCCATTAACTAATTTAAACTATATTAAATTTTTATAATAATATTTCTTCAATAATTTTTTTCAAATATGTATATTCCTGAGTGTTTGGTAACAGAGGGAGCTTACAAACCTCTGAATTTATACTAATCTTTAAAAATACAAAACATAATTAATAATTGTAATAAATCAATTCTGAAATGCTTACCTCTCATCTCCATCGGTTCAGATAAAACAACAATCACTTGACCAGTGATTATTTGGCCGGCATAAAAGACAGCCGAAGTATTATCGTAAATTATATCGAATTTCTGTAGTTTTCCCATGTTTCAATGTCAACTGTTACTATCAATGAGTATTTGTCAAATTTACGAACGGATTTCAAACATCCACTTACGCGTAAATGAACATCCTTTTTTTCTTGACCTTGGGCAGATATTAAAGATGCATTTTTCAAATCATTTTGAAAAACTCGATAATTGCGCAAAAGGAAAAGAATATTATATTTCAATATAAATTTTCTTACAATATTGGAATAGTATTGTTTTTATCAATCCTGAAGAATAATTGACAACGCCAAGGGCGACCAGTCAATCAGCGCTCTATTATTGGAAGCCGGCATCAGCTTTAAATACGAAGGCACATACAGCTTAGACAATCGAGGATGGTAGAGATGAATTATCCAAGTATATTTAGTGTTTTATCCATAAGAGAACAACTGCGTTTATCTCGCTTTCCTGTAATTCTTGGCCACTCGCTTTTTTCGGCGTCTACCAACGTTGACTTCCGGTAACTCCTCCTCCTTTAATGTAACTATGTACCGAAAGATGGCGCTGTATGGCTGAATACGACGCTTATTTTCAAAGACGCAATGAGTTTTAGTTTTGAAATATTTTTTTGTTGCTGTTTTTTTTTTCTGTTTTATTACCTTTTTTTTTTATTATTATTTTTGTTTCTTTCCTGTTTTTCTATTTTGAAACTCAAAAGCACTTCCATCTTTCTAAAATTAAATAAGTTTATTAAAACCAAACCCATAATTAAGAGGAAGGTCCTGGTACACCCCCTCCCTAAATATTGAAATAGTTTTTATTTTCTTTCTGTTTTTTGATTGCATGACCGGTTGAGAGGACTTTGGCTTCCCTTACATTTTGAGCACAACCTTTTCGTTGTGCCTGTTCGTGATCTGCTTCCTAACTTGTTCCACTTCGAAATAAAATCCTATTTACGCCTTTAAATGTAAATGAAAACTTACATTTAATTTTGCCTTTGTGAAAGAAACATATACACAAATTTGATGCCTCTACGCGTTAAGATGCCTCTAGGTCTTGAGTTAAAAATATCTTATTATTTTTTCTGTCTTAACTAAATTGAATTAATTTCATAAAAAAAAAAAAAAATGAAACAGGCCTACAATTGTATACTTTTTTATCGAGTAATTTCAATAAAATATGTATTCTTTTCTGAATCTTATTTATATACCTTTTTCGTAAATATTTCAATTTCAATTTAAACTTGTTACGATGTCCATTACCGCTAATGAAATATTTAAAACTGCTAATTTTACATAAATCAGACGCATTGTTGTACATCAACCGAAATTCAATGTTTGCTATCAATGAGAGTTAATGTTTTGCTTCTAACGCTTTCCAATGGGAATATTCTTCAGGCGCACAATTTCTCTACAAGGATTCACATTAAGAAATTTTTAAATGTAAAAGATCTATCATAAATTCAAATGTGTGGGCTATTTAACAGTCATTTGTTATTAAAATTCGAGTCTTACATTTTCATTGTCACTTTCTTTTCTGTTTTATTTTTTTTTTTGACCAAATCTGACAAAAGTGGCATCGCTAACACTGTAATAACTTGTATTCCGATTATTTTAGCAATCATGCTGGCTTCAACCAGCTTTTCATGAGTAT
>JAFIDM010004364.1:0-12886 GCA_023159025.1 Thereuonema tuberculata
AATAGTAGTGTTAAAAAACATGAAATGGGTATAATTTACAAAATAGAATGCAAGAATTGCGATTTATTCTATTTGGGCGAGAGTAAAAGAACAGTGAAGGAACGAATGACGGAACATGGTACCAGCATTAGGAACAAGTACATTGAAAAATCAGAAGTGGCAGAACATTGTGTGAACTGAAATCATTGTATTAACAACGAGATACAAATTTTATATATTGAAAGAGACACCAAAATAAGAAAGATAATAGAAAGCATGTGTATCCGGAACACAAAAAGAAAAAACATGAATAGGAACGATGGTATGGAAATAGAGAAATTTTTCACAAGATTAGCTAAAAGTTTTGTAGATAAAATATGCACAAAATATAATAATAAGGTTACAATCAAGGAACTAAATTGTTAAGCCCCATCGTATATTATTGTTAAAGAAACAAAGATTGGAACTAAATGTAATTATTTTCATATTTTATTTATATTTTCTCGAGAAATTTTATGTAATTTAGAGTATTGTTCTTCAAATTATTGTTATTTTAGGCTTGAGAAAGAAAAGACGCAATCTTTTCGAAAATTTGCTTTTAGTATTAAATGTATTTTTTTTTTTTTACATTTAAATTTGGTGAGATGTTTAGAATAGCATACTTTAGATACTTTAGGTGGGGCATAGCACAAAAAAGGTTGGGAAACACTGATCTAACGTATCAAAAGCTGTTAAGGGATCACACATGGATACAGGAAAGTAAGCTAGCTATACACTTAATGACAAAATAATATTTTATGTACCCTAGTAAACTTTATAGGAAACTTTTAGAGTATATTTTTTTATATGTATTTTGTATATAAAAGCATCCAACTACAGTTCTTACGGGGAGCTTAGGTCGCAGAGGTCAGCCTCCTTGACAGGACTAAGCTGAGGTCAGGTGTTCATTCCGACGCCAGTCTTCCTTAACCTCTGGAAAGATATCCTTTACCGTGTCTTCAGATGACTGCGAGGACCTTACAACTAATCTGGAAGACAATTCAACGTGGAAAAATCCGCCAGCAATTAAACAGCTCCTCAAGAATTTATCATTTGCCTACTTTTAGATTTATCAGATGATTATAATTAACCTGACAGTAATCAGTGCGATGTAGAGAAGGATCTGATGGATAACAATGGTAATGGGGGTAATTTAATAAGAACAAGGGGAAAGAGAATTTACGAATAAAAAAAAATGACTTATTTTTAGTGTCCTCTGGTGGTGTTGATGCGCAAAAATAAAAGTGTTAGAACATGCTAATTTCTCGTGACATTGCAGCCAATTACATGTGATCGCTATAAGTAACCATGGGTCTCTGCAATGAGGACCGAGTTTTGCTATAAAACTCTTTTACCAACACTTCAGGAATGCCGCCGCTGATTACTCCAATATCGTCATTTGAAAGAAATAAGGAAAGGACCTTTTTCACTAAATGGACTGAAGAATATGATAAAGAAATTCTAAGAAACAGGAGAGTTAGTTAGTGGCCGTTGGCCTGTAGCAGAAAGCAATATGGAAGACGTCGCCCTTAACTTTGCAGAATTCCAGTTATCCTCATGCACTTCAACACTGTATCGACTTTCCTTTGCGATCTCTGGCGAGGATCACAACAGACGGTCTTCGAAAGCCTTACGGACTGATGAAGCGCATTTTTGTCTAGGGTAAAGTGACCAAATGTCGGCCGGTGACCAAATGTCGGCCACCAAATGTTTTTTGTATTTAAGAAACACGTAGTGGTCTAGCTGTGGTTTTTTTCGTTTTACACGATTTTTACATCTTTGGACTATCATCCTATCTTAGTTTCAATTGTCATCTCCAGATGTCGCCATTTACTTTAAGCTCTCATCGAAGACGTGAGATTGATTGTTACGGGAAACGATTGTTTTGGCGAGATTCTTCAGATTGCAATGTTGAGAATTCATTTTCTCCAAGCCAAAGCAATACTTAGTTTTCATGTTTTTTGTATGATTTTGATATTAGCAAACACTCAGCTGATTTTTTAACGTTATTTCCTAAGTAATTAGTATTTATTACCTTAAAGTGCTTCAGTATTTACATTTTATTTTCCTATTTCAAGTTGCCCTAATGTCGGCCATGGATTGCCCAAATGTCGGCCAGCTATTGACCAAATGTCGGCCATACAGTAGCCCAAATGTCGGCCATTGTTTATTTGTAGCGTATAGCTTAGCATACTTAACAGTTGAGTAAAAAAATGTAAACACCTCTTATTTATAAAGATATTATCTTATTTATATCTTATTTATTAAAGACTAGTGGCATCCCGTGAAATATAAAACAGATTCCACATTTTTTAAATACCGTGTCATTTTTCAAAAACCCAAGATTGAAACGATGTTCTAAGCTCATTTTTTGAAAGCCATGACTTCCATAACAGCCCAAGTATTATTTGACTGATGACTAAGCAATAAAGCAACATATATATTTTGAACATGGTATTTCTTGCAACGTAATTATCCATATTTAGAGGTTAGTTTCGAAATATGCTTGAGGAGTCAATAAGGTGTTTGAGTCATTATTAGTGTCATTATCAGTGAACCTGCTGTCCTAAAATAATGTCGATCCACACAAAGAAATGTTAGTGGACACCACCTTGTATTTTGTTTCTGCGTAACTCCTGTTTCTGTAGCACTGTTGGAATGACACGGAAATATTGTTGGCGCCCCCTTGTATTTTGTTTCTGCATAACTACTGTTAATGTAGCGCTGTTGGGATGCCACGGAAATGTTGGTGGCGCTATCTTGTATTTTGTTTCTTGCTAAAATACTGTGTCTCGCTATTGAGATGACATACAAACACACTGACCGACCCACATCCGTAAGTATAGTTTTTGCCTATTAATAGAATCAATAGGCCTATGCTTCTTTTCGAATATAAGAATATACGTAGGCTGAAAAGAAATTAATTTTATAAAAAAATGTGATACATTTAAATAGAGGATAGTATCCGAGGTTAACATTTCTATCAGCGCCTAGCCTAGATCTGACGACATAACTAGGAAATTCCTAGTTTTTTCTTTCCGAATTCACAGATGCATAGCCATAAAATAGTTTTAAAAAAAGAGAAATATTAGTATTAACGCCCTTTTAACTGCAAAGGAAATTACGGGATGGAGAAAGACAATTTGGCTAGAAAATGCATAGGAAAATTAATTTCTTTTCATCTATTATTGCAATATTTCCACTATAGGCTAGGCTATTGCACATTGAAACGATCAGAGCAAAAAATTGTATTATTTAAGCCTCGCGAACATCATGCAATTTTGCTGCAATTTAGTTGCGCGATTTTGACAGCTTTGAGCGCTTTTACTTGCAACTTTTGTCATGAGACTCGAGTTGCATCGACACCTGCAACTCGAAAAATTGCATCGAAGCGAGGCCGGCCTCGATCGAAGTCGCTGGGAATTACCCAATCACCGGGCAGCGTTGGAACACGTCAGTTGTGAAACCACGCCCATGAAAAAAATGGCGTCGAAACTGATTTCTGTCGATTCGTTTTGAAGACATGGTCATAATAAAGTTTATACTGAAATGCAGTAATTGTATGCGGCAGAATTTATCAGAGAGGTTTAAAAACCTCGATTTTTTCGGATTTTCCACATCGGGTTTGGGAACCGCAAGGCTGCTTACGCGGTAATGCAAAAGTAACGACGTCATTGTTTCCAGGGGAGCATTGTTTCTTATTGGCTGTTGGTCATTCGTTATTGTTGATTCGAAATAATACAATGACATTCAATTCCATAGAGGCTAATAATTGTGAAAAAAATATTTTTCATATGTTGCAAATCAATAACTCTTATATTATGTTTGAAACGATATAACCGAATTTTGCTTGACGTCACACGTGACGTATTTAAAATCTGCGTTGTCATGGGTCGGTTGCATTTTCGAGTTGCAATATCGAATTGCATCGTGTTCGCGCTTGACAAACGTTTATATCAACTCGTGATGTCAAAATCGCGCAACTAAATTGCAGAAAAATTGCATGATGTTCGCACGGCTTAAGCATATTAAGTTTTATAAATTACAGAAAACACTTCCGTACCATGGATGAAATAAGGTTACAATAAATACAATAAATTACTTACAATAAACATTTTATCTTAACATCAGATGTGGTATATGAAATGAAACTGAAAACTGCAAAAGAAAAGAGAGAAAAGGAAGAGTTACAAATAAAAAAAAAGAGAAAATAGGCTTAAAGCAGCTGCTTTGAAGAAAGAGAACAACTAAAAAAAGAGAAATCGAAAAACAGCAACAGAAAGAAGAGCTGAAGAAGAAGAAAGAAAACTCCCAAAATCTAACAAGGAGAAGAAAATAAACATTTTCATAATATTTTTTCCATAAACTTGCATTTTAAATGTTAAAATGAGATTTTTTAAATAAATTCCTGTGAACAGCAATGTTTAACTGATGCATATGTTAACTGGCCGACATTTGGTCATCCCCGGCCGACTTTAAGTCACCCTGGCCGACATTTGGTCACATTGTAAGGTTATAGTAATTAATGCGTAGTTAACTTAATAATAGGTATTTTTCGTAATGCCATACTTCTTTATTTCATTAAAATTACAATAAATCTAAAAATTTGTTTCAATCATATAAACTAAGTCATCAGATCTTTTATTTTCTGGTTATTTGTAGGATGTGGCCGACATTTGGTCACTTTACCCTACAAGAAGCAGTGAATATGCACATCTACCAAATATGGTGTCCGCATGTCCGAATGTGATGTGTTGCGGATTTACTGCAAACCTTCGGACCATTTTTCCTTGAGATCAAGCTAAAGGCCCTTTTCTAAACAAAGAAAAATCTCTCTTATAGTTGAAATCAAAGAAATAAGTCATATCAATGTAGAATTTTCGCTTATTAGGACATCTACGGAAAGATAGGAAGTGTTTACATTCATACAATGGCCGACCATCGCACGGCACACCGAAATAAAATTCTGGCGAAGGGCCTGCCTCCATACTTCCATTATTGTTCAATTTGTTGTTGTGTAATAATTTAATATATGTTTAAAAATAGTAGTTATTATTCAAAAAGACAAACACACTAAATATTGTTTTAAACGGACTGTATAATTTAAAAATACATTACAAGAGCTTTCAACAGCTCTCCTTGTCAACTACAAAAAATTTGAAAAGGCTCATATAAATATGATTTTTACAATTTATTGACCATTGATAACAAGGTAAAATCTAATTGGTTAAAATCAGTATTTTTGAAGACTGGTGGCGGGAAGGAGCATCTTGAAGAACCATCGGCTTCTGACGTCGTCTCAACGGGAACCGTGAGGACATCTATCGGTAAATCGGTGAAACAGCTTCTGTCAACAACGATGGGAGGCAATAGGCAACAGTTTTCATGCATCGTCTGTGAAAATAAGATTACTAATTTTTAATATCAGCTTGCGTCTTTCCTTTTCGCTTCTATTCAGAAACCTGGAAGTATCTATGTATTTACTAATGAATAGGCTAGGCAAAAATTGATTTTATGATTGGAGTAGAGAAATAAAATAAGATTTTTTTATTTCACGGCACTCCTTGTTACTGTATATATTTAGTACCAGAAACTTCAAAATTGACGGTATGGCCAATTTTATAAATATGGTTCCATGCGTTGTAGATTGAAATGTTACCGGTTTTAATGCAGCTACGATGTGAGGAAAACCGTCTTTTGAGTTGCTGTCCACTATTACCTATGTAGAAACAACTATTATCTATGCATCGGTCAAAATATATGCATCCCTTCTTCTGTTAATCAGGGACATCAATATTAAATCAGGGACGGTAACGAATATGTCAGCTTGTTATTTAAAGTATAGGACAAGCAAATTTTGAAAATGTTCAATAAGATTTTTTGTAGAGTAGGGTGCAAATGGAATGCAGCAAAAACAAATTTATTTTCTCCATTTTTGGTTCTGTGGTTGTAAAGATTAAGTAAGCTTTGCTTAACATTAGTATTAATGACATGTATAGGAGAATTATTGTGAATCAACTGCTTTATAATATTATTTATAAGATAGTCAAATAATACAAATAAACATGTTTTAAAAACGTTTTGTACCATCATATATACAAGGTTTTGTATTTTGACAAAGGTAGATATGGATCAATTGTAAGGGATTAATTTGTCCGAAGCAGTGAGTTTTTGTGTGGACAAGTTTGAAATATGTTCTTCTTATAAGTAATAAGAACATCCAGAAAAGGTAGTTCGCCTTCGTGGTTTTCACTTTCGGATGTGAAATGCAAACCTGAAGGAATTGAATTAAATTGAACTAATATATTATTGTAAGAATTCTTATCAGCTATGACAAAAATATCATCAATATATCTTTGGTAAACCCTTATAGGACTATCGAAAGTTTTAAAATAGTAATTTTCTATGTATTGCATACAGATCACGCCATAATATCATAATGATGTTTTCAATAAATGCTTAAGAACTTTCACATCAATCTCTAAAGAACTTCTACACACAGCCCTAAAGGAGATTTTAATACCTACCAAAAAACAAGATAATCTTTCACCGAATTTCTTTTTGATAATCATTATTTTATCGCTAATAATACCATTATTCGCCAACACAAAGGTTTATTTAAGGAACTCCCTTCATCTACTATTTATGCCGAGATCTGATTTTAATAAATTTTTAATAACTACTGATTTTATTAAATGTTTCTAACTTTGAATGTTTTTTTTAGTCCCAGAAAATACTCTTAATAAAATCTGACTTTGATATCGATATTGAAAGTTTTAATTTATTTTCATTATCTTTTTAAGTTTATATTTAGGAAACAAGCTGGTAATATTTTTGGGAAGCTATAACGCTATTAAGGAGGCTTTCATAAAAAAAGGGGAAGTATTCTCTGGCAGACCACATGATCTAGTCATTAGAGAAACTGAGGAAGATAAAGGTAAAAGTTCCCTCCGTATAGATTTTTACTCTAAACAAGCTAATTTTTGAAATATTTTTAAACTTATTATTAACATCATATACCGTATTTATATCATTTTTTATGTAGATAATAAATATTATGCTGTGGATAATAAATATTTTCACTGAATTTCTAACAGAAAAGGAAAAACAAAATTAGCATTATCAAAATAAAATTGCCTAGTTTCAACAGAATAATTAACTTTTCTTTTGCTCATTACAAATCAACAGAATAATTTACTTTTATTTTGCTCATTAGAATTCAACAGAATAATTAACTTTTCTTTTGCTCATTACAATTCAACAGATTAATTAACTTTTCTTTTGCTCATTAGAATTCAACAGAATAATTAACTTTTCTTTTGCTCATTAGAATTCAACAGAATAATTTACTTTTCTTTTGCTCATTACAATTCAACAGAATAATTAACTTTCCTTTTGCTCAGTAGAATTCAACAGAATAATTAACTTTTCTTTTGCTCATTACAATTCAACAGAATAATTAACTTTTCTTTTGCTCATTAGAATTCAACAGAATAATTAACTTTTCTTTTGCTCATTACAATTCAACAGAATAATTAACTTTTCTTTTGCTCATTACAATTCAACAGAATAATTAACTTTTCTTTTGCTCATTACACTTCAACAGAATAATTAACTTTTCTTTTGCTCATTACAATTCAACAGAATAATTAGCTTTTCTTTTGCTCATTAGATGGAGACATTGATCATAAGAATCTGTATTCTGTGAAAACTTTATTTAATATAATATTTTTATTGAATAAAATATCAAAAGTTAAATAAATCAATAGTTTTTATTTATGTTGACAGAAGTTCATTTCTTGAAAATTAAACTTAACAAACCAAATTCCAAGGAATACGACACATATACTGATGGCGATAAAGTCATAGTTCTATGTTTTATTTCTATCATTAGACTATTTTTGTCGTGCTTCGGGTTGTTACTAATTGAAAGTCAGAAAAAAAGGAAAAATTTGAAAAATAAATGCGTCTAAATTTTAAATTTTGTTATTTTACATTCTCAAGCATTATTTAGGATTTATAAAAAGATTACTCTTAAATAAATATAGGTGTGGAATCATTGAAGTTAGTCTATAAATTCTATAAATTAAAACTAAATATATTTTATGTAGAGCTTTAGATAAAATTCAGCCTTTTAATAGTTTTTATTGTAGCTATATTACTGAATAATTGTTTTTGTCATTAATTGAAGTACGATTCCGTTTATTTTAAAGTAAGGCGACTATTTCAGATACTTTCATCCTTAAATGACTTCTGTATTATTTTTTGTTTCTTTTGTTCAATAATTGTGTATTTTTTTTAGGACTAATTTATTCAGAAGGCCAAATATGGAAAGAACAAAGACGTTTCCTAATGAAAACTTTCAGAGATTTTGGAATTGGTAAACTAAGTTTAGAACCAAGTATTAAGGTAAAATATTATATTGGAAAACATTTTATTTTGCTAAGGTGTTAACCAAAGTAACTTATAACATAGACTGACCATTGCTAAACCTAAATAGATTGTACCGTGGATTTTCGAATTAGAAAGCCTAATAGCTTATATTAAAGACTAACCCATTGGAAATTCAAATAGCTTTTGGCAAAGGCTGAAGAAATATAAATCCACTAGCTAATACATACTGACCAATGGAACAGACAAATATTTTATTCCTTAGACGAATCAAATATAAATCCCAACAAATTATAAGACACTGACTAATTGGAAATCCAAAAAGACTACACAAGCGTCAGACCAATTTGTAAGCTTAAATAGCTTATATCAGCGGTTCCCAACCTTTTTCAGCTGGCGACCCACCTTTCCTTATCGTTTTGCAGCTGGCGACCCACCTTTCCTTATCGGAATACCTCCACATATATAGGAATAGAAGAATATAGAATAAAACCATATTTGTATCCTATCCCTTCCTTATATATGATCGATTTTCGATTTTTCTGATGATTTCTGGTGGTTTATTCGATGTTTTCTGATAGTTTTAGGATCAAGTCGCGACCCACTAGTGGGTCGCGACCCACCGGTTGGGAACCGCTGGCTTATATCATTGACAACTAATTGGAAACCCAAATAGAGTATACCATATACTGACCAATGCGAAACTCAAATACGGTAGTTTATATTATAGACTGATCAATGATAAACCGAAAAATTCTACCATAGACTTACTAGTGGTGAATCCAAATAAATTACAAGACATACGTATCAATATTGGGATCCAAAATATACCCGAGATTGAGAAATTAGAGACCCAAATTAAAGTTAAAGTATCCCTCAACAGGCCTGGGCTGGCCTTTGGGGCGCGGGAGGTCAGGCTCCCAGCGTTTCGTGACCATCGGGACGAAGTTGAGGTCGGGTGGTCAGCCCGACGCCCGCCCGCCTTTAACTCCTGGTACCAATTTCATAGATGGCTGGGTAGACCCTAGGACCCGTTTGGAGGTGAAAGATGCGTGGAAAAATTCCCGCCCTCCGCCTTGGCCGCGAAACGAACCCGCGACCTCCAACCCGCAGCCAAGCGCGCTGACCACTCGGCTACCGGGCCCACAGAGACCCAAATTGCTGACCCAATAGACTGAACTATTGTAAATCCAACTAGCTTACATCATAGACTTATTAGTAATAACACCAAATTGCTTATGACAAACATTGACTGACCAATGACAAATAGAAATAGCTTTTGACAGCGATGATTATTCAATCCAAATACATAACACTACAGACAAACCAATGGTAATCCATAATAGCTAATGCCATGGACTGGCGTTTAATTAAAGCCAATGGTAAATCCAGAAAGATTACTCGAAACACTGACCAATGGTAAACCGGAATGTATTATACCAGAGACTAACCAATTGGAGAACTAAATAGCTTATATTATAGACTAACCAATTAGAAAACCAGCTAAATTATACCCTGAGTAAACCGTGGTAAATCCAAATAGTTTGTATTAACAAAAAACATTTTATTTTGCGAATGTGTTAACATCAGTAGCTTATTATCATTGAGTAATCTATGGTAAATCGAAATATCTTGCATCATAGACTGACCAATTCGAAACATAAATATATTATATAATAAACTCACGAAATGGGAATCCAAAAACTTAGAAAATAAACTGGAAACCTAAATTACTTATATCATAGACTGACCAAAGGTAAACTTGAATAACTGACACATTAGACTAACATATTGGAAATTCAAATAGTTTCTGTAAAGCTTGACAATCAGAAAACCCAAATATCTTCCGGTGAGCAATGATAAACCCAAACAGACGATACTGACCAGAGATAAACCCAAATAGCTTTTGCCATACACTGATCGATAGGGTAGACCAACGTTTTTCAATCTCTTTACCCTTGCTGACCCTTGAAATAATATTCATGTCTCAGGGAACTTTACATAAATATTATTATATATATTATTATTAATATATTTCTTTCTCTTTTATAAACTTAAGATAAATTTTATACATTTCTGATAGCTGGTTTAACCAAAAAAAAAACACGTTCTTCTCACGTTTTTTGACAATAAAAAAAGAAAAAAGGAACTGAAATGAAACTGTCTGTTAAAAGACCCCTTACGGAGGTTTTCATTCACACAAAAAACTAACCTCATTTCTGTAAACACACACACACAAACATACAAAATCAAAAAAACAAAAAACAAACCATAAATAACCAATAAATAACACGCAAACAAAACGACAGCAAATAATAAATACTATAATAAGTTAGATTAGATTAGATTAATTGAAAGTGAGTGACTGCCGAGCACGTCGACCTGAAAGATCTTTTTTGTGCTATCCTACGGAAAGAAGGACAGATGGAGAGAAAGACTGGTGTGAGAAATGCAGGGGAAACGCGAGAACCACGGGAAAACCTGCCCAGCGCGGATCGCCACCATCAACGAAACCCACATGAGAACCGAACCCGGGACTCAGAGGTGAGAGGCCAGTGTCTTAGCGACATCGCCAACCTATAATTTTAGAGTTTTTGCCATAACGTGATTTATATACGGGAAACGCAAATGTCACGTGAACGAATACGGTAACCATAATAGCGTGCTCTGTCATGAAAAGAGCTTTTGCCATAACGTGTTAGTGGACACGGTAAGCTAATAAACAAGATGGAAGACATACTTCAGATCGCTGCATTTGGAGGCATTGACGATGATTTTTTTAGGATCTAGTGTTACACAATATCCTGAGAGAAAGAAACATTCAGGTTCGAGAAGAGGAACATCCAAAGTTGAGTTTAAATGAAATGAATGATGAGGATTGATGATTGTATTTCCGTTTCGAAAAAAACGATATACAGCGACTAGCAGATGGCTTAAATTAAAGTGTTGCTGTTACAGTTTTCTGGTGAATCTCATTCCACAAACTCTTATCGTCATATGGATTTGTCCCAATTACTTCGTGCAAGAGTATCAAGTCGTCTTTCATGTTAAATCTAATTCTCTCAGGTTTATCGCAACTCATGTTTCCTACCGTGAAGCAATACGCTATTCGAGAAAAGTTAACATATCACGTAACCGGTATTTCCTCTACGGGACAGTGACGCATGCGCAGAATACCAGTCATGTGACTTTAGCGCTACCGTGTAGAATAACGAGCTGGGCAAAAACTCTCTAATAAGTTACTCGATGATACGTGAATCTGAGACATACACTGTACACTGACCACTAAAGGCGGTTTGACACTGGAATTTTCCTAGAATATGTCGTACGTGTACAGTAAATTTACGAATATGAAATTAAACACAAAAATAACTTAAAAATACATTTACATATGATTAACCTGTTCATCACTATTTCTCGCGGAATCCCTAGCGATCTTTCGCGGAATTCCCGGTTGAGAAACGCTGCTGTAGACTGACCAAATGGAAATCTAAACAGCTTATTTTAAGACTAACATATTGGAAATCCTAAACAGTTTTTAACAAAGACTGATCAAATATAACCTAAATGCTATTACATAGGCAGACCAATGATTAAGTGAAATATTTTTTACTATAGACTCATCAATTGTAAACCCAATAAATTGTACAATAATGAACAATGGGAAACCGAAATATTGTTTACCATAGACTGACCAATGGATTATAGACTTTATAGATTATAGGATAAAGATTACAGGATAAAGTGATCAATGGTAGACCCAAATAGCTCATATTAAAGACTAACCTATTGTAAACCCAAATAGCTTTTAGCAAAGATTGACCTAATATAAACACAATAGCTAATACAGATACTGACAAATGGCTAATCCAAGTAACTTAAACAAAGATTCACCATCTGTAAACCCCAATAAATTATACGATACTAACCAATTGGAAATCCAAATAGAATACACCCAGAGTCTGATTAATAGTAAATCGAAAACGATTATACGAAAGGTTGACCAATTAACTTGCACTTTTCAAAAGCATAGACTTTTTCTCCCATAACTCTTTTTAAAGCTTTTCTCGCTTAACAGGATGAATTAACCACTCAAGACACTTTTCAACATCTACACCTTTTCCTGATAATCAGCTTCAGTATCAATTAAAGGAGAAAGCCATATACCCAACTGAATGGGTCTTAGCAGGAACGCAGCGAGTACCCGCCGTGGGATGGGAAAGGCAAAAGAAGCGGGGAAACTAAAGAATCCCCGAGGGCAGGAGGGGCCAGCCTGGAAAAACCAGGAGGCCGACAGGAGAGCGTCGATGTCGATCGCGTAGAAGGAAGTCACTGGGAACAAGTGAGAAGATTCATCATTTGACTCGGTTGCCGCAGAATCCGGAACCAGAACAGGGACAAACAGGATAACACAAAAAAAAAAGGAGAGATGGGAAGTCAGATCACCTCAGAAGAGGTGCGAAAAGAGATCGCTTCC
>JAFIDM010004364.1:22886-48985 GCA_023159025.1 Thereuonema tuberculata
CAATCCGGATAACAACTGTCCTGACTGAAACAGGTATGATAATTAAAGAAAATGCCCAAAGCATTCATTTCCTAACTCTAAAACTACGATTCGTACAACAAAATGTCATAGAACATTTTCGACTCAAAATGACTTTTGGAACCCGTATCTCTTTGATTTGTCTCCCATTTCCGATATACCCTGTATCTTTTCATAAATTGAAATAATAAATTAATTGATACATAAGTACTGTAACACTATTGCATTATCTCTACTTTGTAGTCAAATCTCAATCTCGAAATTTTTTGTGCATAATACTTTTATATAGTACTATTATGGGCCAAAAGTTCAGATTTTTGTCGTCCGTCACCTGAGATATGGAGCTCTAAAAAATACCATTTTTTCACATTTCCATATATTGAGAATTTTTCAAAAAAAAGGAGGGCAAGTCTCAGGATTGAAACTTGATGTGTGAATACAAATAGGTCCTTCATGTTTGTAAAAAAATTGTAATTGAACAATTTCCTATTGAAAACGCGAATATTGTTGAAATAAAGGTAAGACTAAGGCTAAGGCTGAAATTTCACCCTTTCGAATTAAGTTTTGGTGAAAATGCCTTTTAAGTAAAATTGTAGTTTACGTTTCGGTAAATCCTTACAATTGCAAAAACTGCACTTTCCTGTACAACAAATCTGGCCGCCTTGCAAAAACAAAACAAAAAAAAAAACAATAAAATTAAAATACTGTAGTAGTCATTTTGAACCAGTAAAATGTTAGGGTCATTAGACCAAAGAAAATCAGATTTTTTAAAAATGGTTAAGCAATCACTGTTGGACCCCTTGATATGGAATGATAACGAATACATTTATAATTTGCACAGGTTTGCAAATTAAACTTTTTATTTACAAAAATATAGGTTTTCCATTTTCTGAAAAAAGATAAGTAAATGGGGATTACTTAAATTGTCTTAATCGGATTAATTTCATTGATGATATCAAACCATGTGCAAATTAATGAGTTAGCTAAAAAGAATTTATTGTTGATCCATACTTTTCTGCTTTCTTTTCTACTTGGATTTTTGTCACTTTCTTGATTTAATTTCTTGATAAAGACCCACTTGGAAAAGATTTCAAATATAAAAGTTAGATTATTGAAATCCTTAAATGTGCATGCTGAGTTTCAAGAAGATTCTTCCATTAGTTCAAATGTTAATAGACGGTCACAGAGAGAGAGAGAGAGAGAGAGAAAGAAAGAAAGACTTAGAGTAATTTGATTAATTTTACGTTCTTAAGAAAGTATGATAAAAACTAACCATTATGAAATAATAGCAAATTTTTTTTGTGCATGATATATATCCAAGCAAATAAGAAAAATATGCATAAAAACGCACACATTTAAAGATTCACTGAACTATCTTTGAAAATTTAGTAACGGAACCCCGGTATTCTTTAATTTGCGTGTTGAGGTGTTTTTTTAACTTAAGAGTCATTGTTTAGTTTATTTTTATCTTTTGTTTATATTTCGTTTGATCCCACTGAGCAATGAGTAATGGATGATTCCAACTGAGGAGATGTAGGAACCTCAAAACAGTTTGTCTTAGATCCCGTTATAAAATTCCCAAAAATAGGTCTGTGAATCTTTAAATGTATGCGTTTTTGTGCTTATTTTTCTCGTTATATACATTTATTATGCAAGCAAAACTTTCACATTATGTATGTGTTTGCTTTACAAATTAGAGGAAAGTGACCATATTTCGGATGGTGCCTTAATTTCGGATAGCGTGATAAATCGCATACCGGTCAGCAGATTGCATTAGTGTCTACCATGAGCGGAAGCTCTGGCCACCATATATAAACTGTCTTGTCGTCGTGAGCCTTTGATCTGCATGTACGCAACAATAAATAATTTAAAAATATTCCAAAAAGTGACTTTTTGAAAATGTCAACTTCGAACACAGCTGGAGCGCATGTGGTAAGTTCTAATAATCTGTTTTAAAGAGTATAATGAAGTTTATAAAATGTAGTTTAAGTGGCAAGTCGCATCGTTGTGTATGATTTTAAGGTTAGTTTCAAATGTTGATTCAAAAATATTTGTCATAACGTCCTAATTTCGGATAGTCAATGGTACCTAATTTCGGATATCCGTTTGCTATAGAAAGCACCCCCAAAGGCTGAAGTTCGTGTAGAAGAAATAACGGTAGACAGCAACATAGAACCTCTTGTATCCGAAAATGTTATCTCTAGCTCACAATATTCAACCACCCAGTAGACCTACAGAAACAGTTTCATTATTTTTAATGTATAATGTCGTTAATTTTATTAGAATGTCATAAAGTCATTACTCAAATAAATAAGTTACTATATTTGCATTGTATGTTTCATTTAATTACATTATCATAATTATTAACCTGAAATTCTTAGGTATCCGAAATTAAGACCCCATTTGCTTCACAACAAAAACAGCAATGTTTTCCAAAAAAAATAATTAAACTATCTATTTTTTATAATGGATATTTACCAGTTCGGGATCTAAAATTATATTATTTATAGAAGAAAACAAAGTAAAATTCTTAACCAAAACTTCAATATTTTAAATTCTTTGGATTAAAAACAAAATGGTATCCGAAATATGGTCACCTTCCTCTAATCTTTCATAAGCTAAGCGTTCTGATAGCGGGAATTAATATATTGCCTTTTTATTCTTAATTTGTTTTTTGATGTTGTTTTAACTTAAGGGCCATTGTTTTGTTTATTTTTGTCCTTTAAGTTTATTTTGATTCCACTGAGCTATGAGTACTGGACGAATCCAGCTGACGAAAGGTAGGAACCTCGAAACAGACTGTCTTAAATTCCCTGGACTAAAATTTCCAAAAATAATTCGGTGAATGTGTGCGTTTTTATGCTCCTTTTCTAATTATAATAAAACTTCATTGTTTGTAATAAGGGGATTTCAATTCCAATTGTCCAGCATTCCATGGGTTTTCAAGGTAAAATCCTAAATCTTTATTATGTATTTATTATAGAATATTGTATTCCTTCAAACAAGTTGAATTGAATAATAACTATTTGTATTTTTTTTGATGCAGAGGTGTTAAATCTAGTTTTATTAATTTCCTGAAAGATGAAATTGAAGTTCATAAAAAATCTTACATTAACGGAAGTAGACGAGATTATATAGATGCTTTTTTAACAGAACGGAAAAATATCATAGAGAAAACAGGAAATGAAGGAACATTTGATAGTAAGTACTTAATATTTATTTAAGATAAATATTATTAAAAGAATCAGTGCTGGAAGAAACAAATTCTGCATTTCTTTGTCATTTTTGTGAACTTGTTGACTATCGGCTGGAAAAGCCGGGTTCGATCCCTGGCAGAGTTCGGGGATTTATCCACGTTGAATTCTCCTCTAAATGAACCAATGACTCATAGAATGAAATGGGAGATGAAAGGTGGGCTGAATACCTGACCTCAATTTAGTCCCATTGATCACTAAAGAAGGTGGACTTACTCTAAGAGATCCCTAGGCTGATAATTTTAGTGGGATATTTGAACTAAGTTCCAACACCAGGGAACATATAAAGTAAAGAAAAGAGAAATAAACAAGATTAATTCACACTTATATCCCAAAAGTGGAGTGAAATTGATAAAAATTCATTTTTAAACTTGGACTGGAGATCTGAAAATTTCGACGTGAAAGCCATAAAAATTAACTTGCAGATTTTATTTTGAAAGCTCGAGAATTTTTAGACATGTTTTTTAAATATTTTCTGGTATATCTAATTCTTGTTTCAAGATATAGTTCGTCTGCACTTTCAAGATTTGTTAATCCTTTAATTGTTAATTAAACTGCAAATAATGAAATTAATTCTCAGTTACTTCTTACATTACTAAGATAATTGAGTGCCTTCCATTATTTAACAATATACATAAGCCTAAGAAAATCGAATGATTTATAATGAGTTTAATGATTTTCTCTTTCTTTTGTTCCATTTCTTAGTGAAGGAACTGGAAGATGATCTTGGTGTTCTTTTTGGGGCCGGTTCTGGTACAACAACTACAACCCTTCTGTGGGCTCTAAAGTTTCTCATTGTTTATCCAGAAGTTCAAGACAAAGTTCGTAAAGAAATAGACGAAGTAATTGGACTGGAAAGAACTCCGTCCGTAACTGACAGAAGAGCTATGCCTTATACGGAGGCAGTTCTATACGAAATCAGTAGATGTGCTTCTGTAGGGATTTTGAACATTCCTCACTGGTAAGTAAGTTCTATGACAGGGCTTCCCGTACTTTTATGGGCCGAGACCCACTTTCGATTACGGTAATTTTTCGCGACCCACTGGCTTATAATATATATTTTAAAAGGAAGGGGAGGATAGAATAAAAAATATCGCTTTACTATTTTTAAATTTTTTTATTGAATACACTTTATTAATATATAAATTTATGAATGAGATACACAATGTGGTGTACGGGAAGAATGGGCTTGTTTTCTATTTTTTTCTATTCCCCACACTTTGGGAATCGCTGTTCTATGGAATTAAAAAAATCGTTTTTTTTCTGACTTTCTTTTCGTTTTATTTTTTTGGTTCTTTGACTTCCCCATGTACTTTCTTCGTTGTTGTCTTACGTAAAAACGGTCATTGTAAATCAAGAAGTAATTAGAATGGAATGATTAAAACTTAGGAACTAAATACGAAAATTAGCGATGTTTCTATTAATTAATGGAAACAGTGATAATTTTCGTATTTAGTTCCTCAGTTTTAATCATTAAATTCTAATTACAAGTTGATTGGAGCTCGTCCGTTTAATGGCTCAGTGGTACAATAGGTTAGTGGACTACGAACTAGACGAGCACGTTTCAATCTCCTTACAGATGTGGAATGATTGTCTATGTTACTTCTCCTTCAGACGGATTCTAGGGTTCAGCAAGCCTTTGGAAATAGGAAACGGGATTATTTCCCGTGGATTAAAGCTGAAGACATTGTTTAGGCTGAACACTCACTGTCAACTAAATCCGTTTAGTCATAGATTCCGCGGTGCCTACACATTCGACTTATCCATGAACTATGTCGTAAATTAAAATTCTGGATATAAAAACAATAACATGAAGTAAATGATATTTTTTGAGTTTTTTCAATTGTTTAATTTTCAAATGGTACTTAGAAATTTACAAAACCTGTTTTGTTTTGCAGCAACACTGAAGCAACCACTCTTTGTGGATACACTATACCAAAGCGAAGTTTTATTATTGCTAATTTCTGGCTTGTTCATCATGATCCTAAACAATGGAAGGATCCTGAAGTCTTTCGACCAGAGCGATTTCTGAATACCGAGGGAAAAGTCGTCAAGTCTGAATATCTTCTTCCATTCTCTATCGGTTTGTGAAGTTGAAAATTATTATGCTTTTCAATAATATTTAAAATTGCTAATAACATAATAAATAATTCTATTAAATATGGTAATATTATCATCAAAAATTAATAATTTTTTATTATTTCTTTGATTAGCATAAATTTATAATATTTGGAAAAAATGAAATTAATTTATTATACTTTATTAAATTAGTATATTATTAAGTTCTCATAATTACCATTGCCTTTTGTAAAATTATCGCTTTAAAATCTACTTTTCTCAATTTACCGAATTCCTCTCGGAATTACTCACTATTCTCTTATTAAAGCATTACATTATTTTATTTTATTCATTTAGGGAAACGTTCGTGTCCTGGAGAGTCATTGGCCCAGATGGAATTATTTTTATACTTCACTTATTTTATTCAAAGATTTGTTTTCAAGGCTCCAGATGGAATTAAATTAAACTTGAACGATTACGAAACAGTTCTAACAAGAGAACCAACTCCTTATAAGATATGTGCAATACAGCGATGTGAATTCCAAGCTCACCAAGTGTAATTGATTTGCATTATAAGCTAAAAATTACTGTACGTCATTTAATATTTTATTTATGATATTTATGAAACAATAATAAATAACTTAATTTTGTGAAGTTGTAATTATGAAGTTTAAATCTCCAATTATTAAATGAAAAAAATTGTACTTTAAGGACACATTAAACACAACAAGCTAAATTGTCCAGCTTATTAGAACATAGACCTAGTCTCTTCCAGTTTATTTATCATTCATGAAAATTTTATTCATCATCATGTTTTAATACTGTTAATTAATTAAAAAGACCAAGACGTGACTTTTTTTAAAAAAAACCAAACAGTACAAGTGAATAATAGATTTCCTTCGTCGGGTGCTGGGAAAAATTGAGGCTGTTACAGATAATGAAATTTACAAAGTCACATGCAGCGCTCAGCTAACTGGAACGGTTCATTATGGCAAGAAAAAAAGGGGTACACTGATGTTGGAGCTTTCATGAAGCATAGTTTTTTATTTCTTTTTTTTTTAAATGCCATATTGAAACTCACTATCCCTAATTACATAGAATTTTCATAGAATTTAAGCAAATAGTCATCTTCAACCATATATTAGTATTGGGCATAACATTAACACAAATGATCCCATTGTTTACCCCATGGTTAAAGACGACTATTCGCGTAAATTCTATGAAACCCTTGTGTTGTGGTGAATGTTACAACAAGGACATATACCATACAAAATGCATTACAATACGACATTTGAAAAATACAACAAGCCACAACTGTATGTTGTATGAAAGGTGTTGTATGAAAGTTGGAGCAGAGTGTAGCAGAACATCGTGGGGCAGAAGCCCGTCCAGGTCTCCAGTTGGAGCAGAGTGTAGCAGAACATCGTGGGGCAGAAGCCCGTCCAGGTCTCCAGTTGGAGCAGAGTGCAGCATCACGTCGCGGGGCAGCAGCCCATCCAGGTCTCCAGTTGGAGTAGAGAATACGAGAACGTCGTGGGCAACCGCCCAATTAGGAAGGATTCCACTTAGGAGATCGAGTAGCGGAACGACTGCGGGTAACAGCCCGGATAAAGGATCACCGTGGAGAAGAGAACAGAGCGGAACGTCCAGGGACAACCGCCCGTACATAGGATCTCCGTTAGGAACGGAGTATACGAGGACGAAGTGGGACAACCGCCCATTCAGAGGATCTCCGTTGGAAGGAGAACAAAGCAGAACGACTTGGACTACAGACAGTGGCCCGGCAGCAGAGGGTTCAACTGAAGAAGTACGTTCCTATTCGAGTTTGGACAGGAGTCCAGAAGCAAGGCATACCTTTGGGAGCAATCGTTCGAAATCCAGACGTGGGCAGGTGCCCAGGAGAAGAAACGACCTTTCCGAAGATCGAAGCCGAATCGTCTGCGTGACGTGCAGCTCACTGAAGAATCCCAACCGGGAGAAGGCAGCATCGTTTGGCGCCAGTCCGAGAGACTGTATCCCGTAGTGTATTTGGAGAAGGTCCCGCCAGTATTCCCAACCGGGACGGAGAAGACTTCAGCTGTGAAGCCTGTTACTACCGTAGCGGATCCAGTAACGTTGGACGGCAACGGGGAAAGTCAACCCCTTGCCGTGTGAAGAAATCCCTTCGCCGCAGTGTTACGAAGAGGCCAGGTCATCATCCGAAGGCAACGGAGAAGTCAACCCTTGCCGTGAGGAGTCATCCCATCGCCGCAGAGTACCGAAGAGGTTTGGCGTAAGGCCTTAGACGTCGGGGATCGATTTCCGTGACCGCCCTAAAGAAGCACAGTCACAGTGGACCTATCCGGACGTCCCGTCAACAGAAGGAAGACAACGCAGTCAGCATCCCATTTGGAGGAAGACAACCCTGTGGGACCGAAGATTCGATATTCTCTTTCGTATTTAACTGTATTCTACCCTAACCGTGTTAATAAAACTGTTATTTTAGAACCATTTGTGTTCAAGTCGCATTCCGTTACCCCGCTACCGTCCGTTTGTGCTCGACACAAAACACGGTAGCAATATAATTTATAAGAATTTTAAAATTCTATAAATTACAATTATAATTTACAGCACATTATAAACTATGTAACTGTTTCATCTTCCAAAAAATTTAAATTATTTTTTAAATTATGAAAGTTATTAAAATGTTTGATGTGACGATGAGATTGTATTTTTAATAACATGCTCAATGTTAAGGTGACCAACCGTCCTCATTTCAGAAGCTCTGTCCTCCCTTGAGAAGTGTCCTCCTAAATGTCCTCCTTTTGTAAATTCTGTCCTCTTTTTTGATATGTGAAGTGTAAAACCTTTTTTTTTTTTTATTTGGTTGAACAGATACGTTTAGAGGGTTTTTTTGTTGGTTGAAGAGATAGGTTTATACCCCTGAAACCCCTGATAACATGTTTTTTTCTTCAAATTATTTGCGTCCTCCTTTTCATTTTAGAAAAACTGGTCACCTTATCAATGTATTTAAGTTCATGGCAGTGGATAGCATTTACCAGTTTTTTTTATTCTCAACAATATAATTTCAGTGTATTTTGTGTTGGCCTGTAGTCAGCTAATTGTAAAGTAATAATTGTGTATCTTGCAATACTATATATTACTATTAATATTTGTGCTGATTATGAATGATTCAAATTGCCTAGCAAAAAATTATGAAATAAATACAGTCAGTTCTTGTTGAGTAAATCATAGTTACATGTATTTATACATATGCCAGTAATAAGTAGATACTTTAACACTGATTGGATTAATACAAATTGTTAATTGTGCCTTTTATTATATTGGAAAACAATATACTTAATTTATGAAAATATTGAAAAGAATTTATTTTAAATTACAAAGCTGGTTTATGTTCATCAATGTACAGAGAAAGTTTGAACATTCAAGTAATATGAAATTACAGTCTTCATTTGTTGGTCATGTTATATTGCATTCTTCAGCATAGCCTGGAAAAAAAAAATAAGAAAATCACAAAATATGAATATATTTGACAAATCCTAAAAATAAAATATATGGAAATAAAGCTACAAATAGTAAAGCATGAAAGAAAGAAATACAAACTGTATATCATGAAAATACAAGAAACCTTTGTGTAAATGTTTCAATTCTATGTTCATAAATAACAGTCACTGTAAACTCAACTAAAGTTAGAAAGTAAATTTGGTAAACGACAAAACAAAAATAGGTGTTTACATTTATGGGAACATTTAAATTTGTATATGTGTAATATATAAACATGAGAACTTATTATTTAGTATTTGTAACAGGTACAGCAATATACATCACCCATTAGTATAATTACATTTGTAATTGTAAGTGTAGTACACTGATGATAGTTATGTTTGTTTTTTGTTTTGTTTTTTTCTACTCAAGTAATAACAAACAAGATATTAAAATCTATAAAAGATTTTACTGTAATAATGTATTACAGGAATAATATGTTGAAGTAACAAGTAAATGTTTCAATATGAAACGTTGCTAAGGTTTGATTCAAAGTGTTCCTTTAAATAAAGTTCTTGTTCCTTTACTCTTGGTAAACTGCTGGGCTGCCAATCCTTCATCGGATTCCGTATCTCAACTTTTCAATACTTCACAAAATATCCACTTGATATTTTTTACTTAAACAAATAATAAATAATAATCACTAATAATTACTTTACTTTCTGAGTGAATGGCTTTTCACCTGGTGCTGTTAATGTTACTTGTCATTAACCACTATTAAAACTAAACTTAATAATTCAATTCACTTCCGTTGAGAACTAATATTCACGAACAGGCAAATATAATTTCCGTTGCAAATTACTCTATATCAAATCAGCTTTGTATTTTCCTATTCACATGAAAAATAATATCTTGCAGTAATCACTTTAATTCTTCCTTATAATTTATTCCAAATACTTTAATAATTATTTCTGGTAATATTTTACGAAATCTCACCTGTGGAATTAAGGCTAATTGAATTGTTTTTGGACGAAAACGATTCGTTAATACATTGTAGGAATAAAAGTGATGGAAAACCTCGTGTTTTTTTGGTAGATTTTAAGAAATTTTGATTTTAAAGCGGGACTCTTTTGCGGAAGCACACATATAAGACAATGAAAATTGGCGGTCGAAACTTTTGCTAAAAGGCGCTACAAGCATTGGAAACTTTTGCTGAAAGCCGCTACAAGCATTGGGAAACTTTTGCTGAAAGCCGCTACAAGCATTGGGAAACTTTTGCTGAAAGCCGCTACTAGCTTTTGCCTTGAAAATGTGCACATCCGCCGCCTGTGAAAGAGTTCCAAGAAAATCTCGAATTTTCTTAAAAATTACCAAAAACAGCCGGAGTTTTCCATCACTTTTATTCCTAATACGCATTAATGAATCGTTTCCTTCCAAAATACTTGAAAGAGCCCTAATTCCACAGGTGAGATTTCGTAAAAAACTACCGGTACCTTATTTCTTTCAAATACAGTAATTAATCTTCCTTTAACACATAAACTTATCTCTCGTTTTAACGATTCCAATTTTCGCTCGCAAATCCTTGCTGTCGGAGACAGCACAAATTGGAAAACAAATTGGAAAACAAATGAATCGTAAAAAGTACTTACAGTTTATGTTGACAATGGCTTATTCACCTCGGTGAAATATGCGTCGATAAATGGCTTTTCTACCTCGGTGAATTCTGCGTAGAACTCTG
Source organism: Thereuonema tuberculata (assembly GCA_023159025.1). Lineage (NCBI taxonomy): Eukaryota > Metazoa > Arthropoda > Chilopoda > Scutigeromorpha > Scutigeridae > Thereuonema > Thereuonema tuberculata. The sequence goes on from JAFIDM010004364.1 coordinate 33,438, forward strand.
CTACGACGACTTGATACTCACTCGGTCTAATGGCTGCACACTTGTGATTCTGCTCCCGTGACTTTGAACTTGGCGACTTCGTTGCTCCTACCCACGATGCACCTCGCAACTGGCTTGACGTAATCACGGTTCGTCGTCTGCTTATACTATATGGTGAAACCAACCTTCCTGTCTTGGAGTAAACGACACTACTTATTATATTTCTGCTACTATATTTCAAGGAATATCTCTCTTCTTTCGGATATAATACAGGAATGACTTTACGCAAACTTTCACAGGATGAATCAATCTTAGAGTTCACTTTAAACTTAGCTTCAACTATCTTCATACGGGCAATTCGAGACTTTCTATTGGCTTCTTTGGGAATTCTTACTTTAACTTCAGTTTAATTTCGTCTGGCTTCGGAATACTTAATCTTAATAATTAATCGATTCAATCTTCTTAACTTAAGAGGCACTCAATTCTCGGGGCTTAATGAATCTTTCCTCTAACTTGGATACACTGTCCCATATAAATTTACTGTCCTTGCGTACTTTTGTATAATCTGGAACGCCATTCTTCTGGTGCTCTCCGCCTATTGCTGATATCTCATGTGCGCCCTGTCACTCTGCCATATCGCTGTGCGCCATCGCTGTGCGTCACTAGCACTCCGTGAACCTGTGTGCATACTTGTGCTCTGAGCCATGTGCACTGGCACTGTCCTTCCTGTTTTTTCGTAATTGGACAAATGTGAACGACCCGGAGGGTGCATTGGATATACAAGCCTACGCCGATGACACAATTGTTTTACTGGGCTACTGACAACAAACTCACTATTAATAGTAATAAGACTGCTGCTATTCTTTTTTCCAATAAGAAGAACATTAAAAAACCAATCATCAAATTAAATAATAATAAAATAGTATTTAAACCCACTTTGCTTTATCTTGGGTTGGTCTTTAATTATAACTTTACTTGGACAAACCATTTCGATTACTTAAGGAAAAAGGTATCTGTGAACGTTCATAAACTCATTTCTATTGCCCCCAGGAATGGGGGTATGTCTTCAAAAATAAGAAAATTATTAGCCATAATTAAGCCTAAAATTCTATATGCCGCCGAAATCTGGGGTAATTCTGCCTATCTTATCAGAAATAAAAATTATCTTAATTTGTTAATTAGACCTTTTTTGATTGCTATAGCTCGCACATACAGGTTTCTACTGATGCTCTTTACGTCCTTTGTGGCATTGTTCTTATGTGGATTCAGGCTAAAGAAATTTATGAACACAATCAGAGGATCCTTAATTTAAACTATTGCCAAAGGGTACCTCCTTCTCTTTGGTTACATCCTACCGAAATGGATTCTTTCACTTTTTCAACTTGGGAAGATAATATTGATTCAATGGACTTAAAAATTTATACATATGGTTCAAAGGTTGATGGTCAGGTAGAATTCGCCATCGTGTTTAAAGATTTTTTTAATCACACTATTGACATCATCAGAGAACGTCTTCCTGATGACGCTTCAGTTTTCCAGGCCGAACTCAGTGCCATCTTATGTGCCCTCTCCATGTGTCTTGAGCTTTGGTGCCATCCTTATTTCAATATTGCTATTATCTCTGACTCTCAGGCTGCTCTGAGAGCAGTTGGCAAGTGCTCTTACTCGAATAAATCGGCGAGGGATGCTTTTGTTTATATTCAGAATTTATTGAGTTAGAATGTTAATATTTATTTATATTGGGTCAAGGCACATGTGGGAATTATAGGCAACGAGGATGCCGACCGAGAGGCCAAGCGTGCCACCACCTTGGAAAGCATCACTTATCTCTGTCCCTTGCCTAGAAGTTTCTCAAGAAATCTTAAACTTAAGAATCAAATAGCTGCATGGCAAAACCATTGGGAATACACCAATAAAGGACGGTCACTTTTTAGGTTCATTGAAAAAGTTGGCGAAAGTTTGCTTATAGCTAGCTTCGTTTTAAATCAATTTTTAACGGGTCATGGGTCTTTTAAAAGTTATCTTTTTAGATTCGGCTTGAGGAATGAGCCCGAGTGGGAATTATGTGATTTGAATGAAGACGAGGATCCCGACCACGTCCTGTGGCGTTGTCGGAATCCTCAGCGTCTTCTGATCCGTAATAATTTCAAGATTTTTCTGTCACGAAGACATATACCGTACCCTTGCCCGGACAATTATGTCCTTAAGATTTTAAATTATTGTAACTTTGCGCAAAAGATGTGTCTTTGAGTGGGTCTGGTTTTGGGGCTATTTTCAACCTGTTGTTGTTGTTGTTTTTCATTTTTCGTTTTTGGGAGGGATCGTAGGTTTGATTTTATCCATTTAATAATTGGTGATTAATAGTTACAGAATTGGCGATTATTGAGGTATTACGTTCCTATTGATAAATATATGTTTGGTTTTCCATTTTTCTTCCTTTTTTGTGTTTGGCTGGTTCGTTTCTCTTTTTTTTTCCCACTAGGTCTTTCATTACAAGTACAACATTTTTACTAGGGGGTAGGCCTACATTATCATGCTTACTTCAGTCGCTCAGTAGTGGTCGCTCAGTAGTGACCTCTTCAGCTTCTTTTTTTTAACTTGGGACATATGGTGTCTATTGCAATGTAAGGAAATTGAGGATATGGAAATGTAAGCTTCTGCTTCTTTTTAATATCTACTTGGATCCAACTGATCTGCCGGGTTGTGACAGCAATGCCTAGGGGAGTTGCGATCTGCGCTGAAACACATTGGTTGAGTCTTTGACGGCCAGTGTGGGAAGGATGCAACTCTACCTTGCGCATCCTCCAACTGCTGAATCTTGTGGAAATTGAGAGTTGCACCTTTTTTTTTTTCCTTGTTTGTCCTTTGTCTTTTGTGTTGTGTTGTTTTGTGCGGACACCAGAAACCTGCTCTGTAGGTATTGGTCTCCTTGTCTTTATGTACGACTTATGTCCTTCCTGTTTCCTTCTCTTCTTCCCTTTTCGAACGAGGCTGTCAGCTGTTTAAATATCTTCACCTGACGTCATGGACGTCACCTATGCAAATTTTCCATTGCATAATTTTCCAAATAATAATAACTTTAAAAATAAAGTTTCAAGCAATTAAAAATAAAAAGAATACTTAAAATAATTTTAGTTAAATTTTATTTTGACTAAAATATCGTAGATTTCTTCTACAGTAATAATATGCTTTAGACCAGGAATGCATAACCAGACCAGGAAGTCTGAGGGCTAATGTTTTTATAAGTTCTGATGGAGGATCGCAGCGTCCCATCCTCCAACACTAATGATTAATTAATGATTTTTATAATGTGTTCGAGAGAGCACGTAACTATTATTGAGAAGTATATGTTAACTCTATGAGGGTGTGAGACCTCTTACCTAAACTCGATAACCTAATATTTGTTTGAAATAAAGTTGACACTGAATGAATCAAAAGATTTAAAACAGATAAACAAATAATTTAATATCTTTAAGTAATCAATATATATACTCTTGTATCTTCTACAATTCAATAAATTCGATCCTCGTGTAGCGTCACAGTCTCTGGCACTCGTTAAGTATTTAACTGTCTTAAAGAGTTCACTAAGATTTTAACCAGTAGTCTAGAGAAATGGCTTTCACCTTATGTGACTATATTTCTCCACTAATGTGTTGCAAGAAATGTCTTTGAACATCTATGTATAACTATCTTTCAAAGTTCGTGTTCCTAACAATGTAATCTTTCCTTGTCTTAAAGTTCTGAATAATTAAGTTCTTACAAGTAATCTTATTCTTGTGTTAATCCTTTAAAATTTGATTATTCCTTATATTTAACCCGTCGTATCTTAACTGTAAACAACTTGTTCTATTGTTCCTTCTTCTCGGTAATGAATATGTCAAGCATAGGAAATTAATAATGGAAAATGTTAACTTAGAGTTCTTTCCAGATATTAATGCACCTTTCCTAAGGCTCCTTAACGTCCTGAAGATCTAAATCCATCAATTCAGGTATATACTCGATGTGACATTCACAAATAGACCTAGAATCGGTAGGCTTCTACTAGGCCTCGTCTCGTAACTTAGCAACGACGACTTTCCTGCAAAAACATAATCATAATGTTAAATTCCGTATCAATTCTTTCAAATTGCAGCATTACGAATGTTTAACTTCGATTCTAGATTCTACTCAGCATATCCTTATTGAGCAAAAAGGTTTTCCCTAAACTCCCTGAGTTTCTCTTGAACATTACACTTAGACGGCTTCATGGCTTCGTTTCTTGTTCATCCATCTATGGAAGTCAATACCAACAATACACGAAGAAAAACGTCCTCTTCTTTCAACTGTCATTGTTTATAATAAAATTGACAATACCATTCTTTTTCACATGGTATATCACATCTTTTACAGCATAGCAATTATTCAACAATCTTCATTCAACAGTTTGAATACTATTATGCAACATAATGTCATTTATATTAATAATAATAATAATAATAATAATAATAATAATAATAATAATAATAATACATATAATTTGTATAAATGTCTTACTAATTAATGATTTGTTAGTGTCATAATAATAATTAATAATTTAATTAATTAATAATAATGTAAATTTACATAAGCTTCAAATTATCAAAAAATGCGCCAGTTGTGTTTCGTACCAACATTCCAATAGTAAAGTCTGAGACAGACTTTGTTGTTGCAAGTTATATTTTTCAGTGTATCTATTGGCATCAACGTAAAGGCACAAATTTAATTTTGAGTTTGACGCTATCAGGCCGCAGCAGGTTGTATACCACTGCTATAGACAAATTTCTTTTGAGCCTAGCGAAATGCAGGCCAAGGATTTGACATTTTTTTCTATTATTGTGTAATTTTGGTTGCGTCTTGCTTTTGTTATCGGGGGTCGTCCATTAATTACGTGAGGTCAAAAGGGGGAGGGGGGTCCGGCAAAATCTCACCAAATCTCACCAAGGAGGAGGGGGGATCAACGAAAATCTCACGTCAACTTTTTGATTCAGAGAATATACGTTTTATAATAGATTACAACATTTTGTAATACTGACTTTTTGAACTTTTTTGATTTTTTGACTTTTTGAAATCTCACGTGAGGGTGGGGGGGGGTCCAATAACATCTCACCAAATCTCACCAAGGGAGAGGGGGGGGGAATCCAAATTTTAAAAAAAAAACACCTCACGTAATTAATGGACGGCCCCTCGGTGGAGTTTGTCTAGCTGATGAGTTCGAAAGAGGACGAAACGGCCGTTCCAGATTCCCCGGTGACAGCTCGAGGTGCGAAATTTTTTTGGTTCCTTTTGTCTTCTGTAGTTACCACTTTGTTAGATGAACATGGTATTTACTGAATCACAAAACATCGAAGATAGGCAACCATTTTAGACCTACTACCATTACCATTAGTCGAACTAATGAACATTTAATGAATATGGGTTTCGAAATGATCATTCAGCACATGCGATAAAAGTACAGGACCAATATTTAACCACTTTTGTTACTACAGTAAAAACTGGTTTACACATAACCCAGTTAGACGTAGTTGTGGTTTGTATGTAATTGCTTGTAGATCCTGGCGAAGATTGTATTTAATTACATAAATTATTTCTGAGATAGGGTAAAGGCACCAGTTGTGGATCGGCCTAAGCATAAACTTGGTTTTCACCACGAGAAATAGCTAAACAATTTTCAGTTTTGCATTTATTCCTTTATTAAACTCATATAATTAACTTTGTATTACCTCAGTTCGAAAAAAAAATATTTACTGCATTTCACAGTCTTCATTTGTATTGTGACATTTGATCCACAATTGGACCCCAGGAACCGCAGAATTTCCGCCAGAACCCAGGCTGCAGAATTTCCCGCAAACATGGCCAGAGGTAGAAAACACTATGTTTTATTGTTTCCCGGTTATATTAAATTTGTACTATCATACATACATTAATTCTAACGTATATTCATTCTAGAATAACTACAAATAACTTTTAGGCTAACTCGCCTTAATTTTCTTTTGAAATTCTGACAAATTATTTAACAAATTCACAGGATGGCTCCACTTGAAACTCCAAACAAATTGTAATACCAAAACGAAGCTCATGAAGGGATCGCGATTCTATATATCTGCGCCATCTGTTCATAAGTGTGGTAATTAAGACGGTAAACGACTTGATCCGCAATTGGTTCCTGATCCACAACTGGTTCCCTAACCCTATATGTAACTGAGTTACACGTAATTCATCTTTTTACATAATACATATTTGAAAACGATTGTTTTCAATTGTACTTGATTTCAACTGTAGATACTCCCCAGTTGCACCGATATAGGCTACAGCTCGGCGTTCCGTATCGATACATAATCGTCACGTTCATGTTTCTGGGCGGCTTTCTTCCTACAAAGGCGGCTTTCAACAAAAGGTCGGTCAGCGAGACAAACTGTGGGAATCAACTGAATTAATTTTCGTATCAATGAAATTCATGTGTTTCCTTCATTTACTTCAATCGCTCTCTGACAGCCATTCGTGATAGAAAGAGATAAAGGTTACTCTTCAGAGGATAAAGTGAAATTTATTCGGGAAATGAAAGACAACCCGCACAAATCAAAAGCAGAAACAGCGAGTAGCTTAAATATAAGTGACACTTGTGACTTATGACTTATGACTTATAAATATTTTGTAAGAAGGAGTCAATTTTAGAAGAATTTTCAAAATTAGGTTTTACAAAATCTGCAAAGCGCATCCGTCAACAAAAGGGAAAATTGCAAATGAAAAGGGCAGATATGGAAAAGTGATTAAGAATGTGATAGAAAATTATTGAAAATTTGGTGAGTCTTTGCTTTTCATTTATCTTATAACTGTAATTGTGTAATGGTTGAATTACAGTATTTTATTGAATCTCTTAAAGTTTCTTAAAGCAAGAAATCAGAAACCTCTATGAAAGTGAATACAGTATTTTGAAATTGCCAGTTTTATAGTTAAGCATATCAGACGTTGAAAAATATGTTCCTAATAAACAGATGTTAATTATTAATGTTCTTATTGAAGTTTAATTTATAAATAAAGTTAAACCTGAATGGTAAGTAATTCTCAGTTATGCGTAATTTAAAATTTTCCCTTGAAATACGTATAAACCAGTTTTTACTATATTTATAAAGGTCAGTTAAGAATCAGTTAAAGTACTTATGTAATTTAAATCCCCCAATCAATTTGTAAACCAAGCCGAACCTTGTAAATAGACCTATTTAAACGCATGCATTACGTAAAGAAAGGAGATTTTGCTAGATTTTAGATTAGTAGAGATATCCTTATGACATGAACCAGTTGTCCAAAACATTCACCACAAGTATAAGTGACAAAACCCTGGTATTTGCTCCAGCGCACTTTCAACATTGACCGACCTCCGAAAGACGAGCTTTGTACCGACAAATTGCAACCCGACAAAGCCGACGGCTTTGTCCTCTTTCCCCATTGGACGTCGTAACATATTATCAAACTCATGGAAGTTGACGATCCCGTATTTTCGTGATTTCACGTAATTTACGCGAGAATAGTCTCTATCCATGTCTTCTCACAAAATATTGAAATATTTAAATGAATTATAATACGGGGAAATGCATGAGACTTTTACTACATTTTAATACAGTTTTAATAAATTGAAATCAGTCAAGAAACAAACAATAAATTCATTATGTAGCATTTTCCTAGTGACAGACATTAAAAATACTAAATTTCTTGAGACCTGCTGAAGAGGCTAATGGCGAGATCTCGAGAATTTCGTAATTCTCGCGCAAACGCGATCGTCAAAATAAATGTGTTAGACAGTACAATCCGCCAACTCCAGTCACCAATCATCGATTGCGGGAGTCGACGGTCTTCTATGCTCGAGCTAACTAAAATCCTTGTTGACGGTTTCGAGATTATAATCGTACTGCAAAATTCAACGGATGAGACGACGCCACAAAACTCACCAACATATACTCACCAACCAGTACCTATCAGCAAGCAGGCACAGCACAAGTAGTTTGAGAACAGTGATTACAATGTGGCAGATTTTCCAGCAGCAGTTTATTGCAAAAATCCATCACATTTTATGACACTGCAACACTTGCAAGAAAATATTAGAACAGTGGGAGTAGCGAGGATTACTCCCAAGATGTTTTGGATATCTGACGTGCAACCAGCCGGAAATAACAGACCTCAAAAAACAGAACACCTCAAGAAAGGAGCAGATGTTTTCAATTTATTATTGGCACTCAAAATCAACGGTATAGGCACATTCCTGGAAGAAGGCCGATGCATGGAAAACATGCGACAACATTGAATGGCCAAGACAATATCCTTCAAATGATTTTCAAATGTGGTAAAAATTGGCACCCGGAGCTTATATTCTCCAGCAACTGCAGTTGCAAATATAATCGCTATCACTCAGGTCACAACGCCAAACTGTCTGCAGACGAAACCAGCTTTTTCAAGCACTACGCATTCACTCTCAGCCCGCGAAACACACTCCCTCTCGCAACGCTTCAACCCGGTCGAATATCGTCGAAGACAACAAGAATGGAGGACAGCCCACGATAAGTCAATGTGATTTATTTGCAATCGCATTGGACACATATTCAAGCATTACCATAACTGCAAAAATGCAGAGTGATGAAACCCAATACCAACCTCACCAGATGACCCAATCGACCCGTGGATGCACCAATTTACCGGGAGTCTGTTCATCCTATCTACTCCCCGAGTTACACAGTTAATCAAGAACATCAACAATTGCGAGACGCTATCACCACACCGTATCCACATGAATGCAAATCATACATCGTATGAAATCCGGAACACACAACATGTTGTGTTATGTGTGGTGGCAGGGAAGCCGAGCACCGCGACCGTTGGTTTATTGTGCTATCGCACGGAAATAAGAACAGATGGAGAGAAAGACTGAGAAAGAATGGTGGGAGAAAACACATAACAAAGTTGCAGCACTTCCCCGCGCATTCCCGAAAACTGAAGAATGCGACAACGGAAGAGGGCAGCCTTGTCACATTTACTTCCGCAGACCTGCAGAAAGATATAATCATCCTGTATTTGATGATTAACCAACAAAAACACAGATTCTGGTGCTGTAGTGAGTTTAATTTCAGAGGCATTTAGAAAAAGAAGACACAAAGTCATAACACCTAAGCACTCGTCTGTTTTCCGAGATTCTGGAGGTCTGCAAGAAATTTCTGATATTTTTCATCATCATATTCATAACGATGACCAAATTCAAGCGTCATTATTATATTAGTGATACTGAAGTTTATAAGGGATCTTAAATCCTGTGGTTTACCATCTGCTTTGGCAATTGCATTACAAATGCAATGGACTTCTTCCTAAATTTATAAAAGAAAATAATATTCCAATAAACTAAACTTCCAGTTATCGAAACAGAAGATTTATATTTCAAATACTAAAGAGAGTTACTGAAATGAAGTAATGATGCAACATTTAATTCAAAAATTTACTGAAAACAGGGTTCGACTTTTTCTTAACTGTATTTCCATTTAACTTTAATTCTACTGGATGCTTTAAAATATTCAAAATCGTAGCATATAGTCCCAATAAAAAAATGAAAAGCAGATTTGAAAGCATAATAACAGAAAGATTCTAATTAATGAGAAATTACATAATATCAATTACATCAATAGTCAAAATCGTAGATTCTTAGCCAAAAAATTTCGCTGAAACACCACACGATTTCCTATTTCTCTCTTTTAAACATGTCACAAACAGTTATTAGTATTACTTTTAGAGGAAATTAATTTAACATCAACAGCTACTTTTTCCATCTTAACCAAAAGGTTAGAAAAGATTCGGTCTAAGCAAATATTTTAATATAGAATAGCTTAATACAGACAGTTAAAGCAGAAAAGCAGTTTACATAAAAAGTAGACTTAAAAAATGTCTAGAAGTGATAAGCTAATTCATATAACTCTTTTTTTTTCGTGTCCTGAGCCCGGTCCCCAATTATTTGTCTAGGTGATAACCTATTTGCGTTTACCATTGGTCAGTTTATAGTATAAGTTTATAAGGTACGATTTAGAATAGAGGCTTATCATTCCTCAGTTTGTAGTATAACATACTATATTTGCGGTATCCAATTGGTCAGTCTATGGTAGAAACAATTTGAATTTACCATTTAACAGTCCATCAAACAATTTCTTTTGATCTACCATTGTTTAGTCTATTTTAGAAGCTATTTCGGTTTCTCATTGGTCACTATATGGTAAAATCTCTTTGGGTTTCCAATTGGCCAATCTCTTTGAATTTCCCATTCCTCAGCCAATCGTTGAAACTATTTGGGTTTATGACTGATCGGCGAAAGATATAAGCTATTTGTCTTCGAATTTGTCAGTCTATGGTATAAGCTATTGTTGAATATATTTGATGTACAGTGGAACCCCGCCATTCGTCCGCCTCTCTACTCGTACAACTCGTTATTCGTCCAACTTTTGCAAGTAAAATTCAACTCGCCATTCGTACGCTTGCCCCGCGATTCGGCAAGCGTGACCTTGTTACTGGCCGCGCCATGCGGTCGCTTCATCTCAGTCTCGTGCGAGCTTCCGTACGCTACGCATCATCCACGCAAGCTTCGTGAAACTTTGTGCTATTTTATTGTTATTTTTTGTTAGTTTTATTAAAGATAGTGCAGCCATGGGTCCAAAAAAGATTACTGATTCAACCAAGCCTAATAGCCTACTGATTCAACCTACTGATTCAACCAAGCACTATATAATTATAGTTGGAATTACGGAGTCCCCGCAATCTGGAAGAAAGCTATTATTATTCCTATTTATAAGAGGAACAAACCTCCGGATAATTTAAATAGTTATAGACCCATTGCTTTGACCTGTATTTTATCCAAAATTATGGAGAGAATGATAGTATCCCGCCTTAATTGGTTTTTAGAGATAAATAATCTCTTGTCTATTTCCCAAGCGGGTTTTAGAAGATTTCAATCAACTAGTCAACAGGTCGCTTTTTTGAGCCAATCTATAAAAGATGCTATGGACCGCCGCCACTCTGTTTTGGCAGTTTTGTTGACTTTGAAGCTGCCTTCGATAGGGTGTGGAGATTGCGGGCTGTACAAAAACTGCAAAACATGGGTGTTGATGGCAAGATGCTCCTGTGGATTAGAGACTTTCTTTCTCAACGATTTTGCGCTACTCGTTTTGGGGATTCTACTTCGAAATTTAAGCAAAATGAAACCGGTTTGCCACAGGGTACTGTAATTAGCCCTATTTTGTTTAATATTTTTATTAACGATCTTCCTAACTTGATAACTTCAGATGGATTGACGAATTTGGCTTTATTTGCTGACGACTTGGTTCTTTGGAGTAGCTCTACGAAAAAAGATCAAAGCAAGCTTAATACTATTTTGAATTTAACATTAGAACGACTTGAATATCGGTGTAAAAGTAATAATATGTCAGTAAACATAAATAAAACTACTAGCCAATTTTTCACCCTCAACCGACAACCCTTTGTTTCTAAACTTGTTTTACAAGGTAAACCTATACAAATTAATGATTCTTCAACATATTCGGGCTGTATCTTTGATAATAAGTTAACATGGAATAAACATGTTGAATATATTGTCTCTAAAGCTGAGAAAAGACTTCCTATCCTTAAAAAATTATCTGGTATTAAATGGGGATGTAACAGAGAGACTTTAAATACAACTTACAAAATGTATATCCAACCGGTTCTGAACTATTGTAATGAAGTGCTGGTTTCTGCTTCCGACAATGTGATAAAACACCTTGAGATTTTTCAAAACCAAGCTCTACGAATCATTACTGGAGGAACTAAGTCTACTCCTATTCTGGCAATGCAATTATTGACAAATAATCAACCAATGACCAATGTGATTAAAAAAAATGCTACTATTCTTTATAACAGACTAATTAGGCTTCCAAATAACCCTTTTTGGAGAAACTATAATTATAAACAAGAATGTAATTTAAAAACCCAAAAGGGTTTTATTCAAGGTGTACAAGATATCGATTGCTATCAAATGATCAACAATATACATATTGAACCACTCTCTTATATTAATCCCTTTGATTTTATAGACCTCGACATAAGATTGGACTTAAATCTTCAAATAAAAAAGTCAGAATACTGTTCCGAAGCACTCCGGGTAATTGCACTTGATACTATTTATGATCGTTACCCTGCCCAAAATTGGTTACACATTTATACAATGGATCCCTTTCAGATTTTGCTCAAGGGGCTGGTGCAGGTATCTTCTGTGAACTTTTCTGTTTTTACCTACCAGTTCGTAATTTTACGACCCATTTTGACGGAGAACTGGAAGCAATTTATGTTACCCTCCAGCAGCTTTCTATTCGGCAAAATTCTTTTAAGAGAGCTGTAATCCTCTCTGATTCAACCTCTGCCCTACAGGCTCTTTCTACTAATCTAGAGAGTATAAGTCCCCGTGTTCATCAATGTAGGTCTCTTATCAAGGGAATGCAGCGTAAAGTAACCTTCCAGTGGATACCTTCCCACTCTGGTGTGGACGGGAATGAGAGGGCAGACTTTCTTGCAAAAAGAGGATGTCGTATAACACAGAAATTTGATAGAAATGTATCTTTCCATTCCTCAAAATTAGAGATTAAAAGAATCTTCAAACGTTCTTTTTGTGCGATGGCTACACAATTATCACGAACTAAATCTTGGAGTATCCTTACTACTAACTCTCACCATGTTCCTGATGCCTCCCGTGCAGCTGCAGTGGCTACTTTTAGACTTTTGACTGGGCACGATTGTTTACGTGCCCATTTGTATCGTCTTAATATTGTTAATTCTCCTGTATGTATTTTATGTTCTTCTGGACAAGATATGACTGCTGCTCATATTGATGATTGTTCTGCTCTTTCTCATCTTAATGGTCTCGTAGAAAAATACTGGAGAGCACGATGTCTAATGACTTAATGATCAACAGACTGGCATTTGATAATAAAAAATAAAAACCAAGCCTAATAGGAAAGCAGTGAGAACGACAATTGAATTGAAAAAAAAATAACTCGTTGCGAAGTTTGAAAATGGAACTCGTGTCTCTGACCTGGCAACTCAGTATGGCATGGCGAAATCAACTATATCGCCTATACTGAAAAAGAAAAATATAATAAGAGAGGCCTGTATATTTATTGTTTTCAAAGTTTTTATGTATATTATGCTTAAAATATTATTACAAAGGTTTAAATAAGCAATCATCTGTGGGTCTGGAACGGATTAATCCAATTTACATGATATCTTATGTGAAAAAATGATTCGCCATTCGTACAAATCGCATTCGAACTGCCTCCTGGAACGGATTGTGTACGAATAGCGAGGTTCCACTGTATATTCAAGAAATTAAAATAAGCAAAAGTAACATTGAAATTTCGGCAAATAGTCAAAAGTAATAGTTATTGCAATAAACTTAGCGACTATTTTAATAGGCGTTAACTAGTGACAACGCAGTTGTTATGTCTTCAATTGGTAAAAATTTTAAGAATACAAAGAATGAAAAATGTTTTCGTTGAAGGATAATTCCGTGAAATAGTGGATCCAGTATTAAATGACAAATGCGAACATACTGAAAGGTCTGTCGAATATAAAATAACTAAGTTAATTTTATGCATACAAGTAAGGAATTATCAACTAGAGGAAATCCGTCAAGGCACAAAGTATTTTATAGATGTTCTATGAGAAGATCTATGAGAAGGAAACAAATACTACAAACTATTATTACAGAAGAAAAGAACATTTATCAATAGAGTTCACAAGAAGCTGTAACGTCCCATAGCTCGTCACATCTCCCTCCATCTTCTACCCATTTATCTCCCCCTTCCTTCTTAAGAAAATTTTCATTACTGTTTCCTATCTTCTTCATTTTCGCAGGCATTGATTCCAACAATCTCTTTGTTTCCTCCATCAGGTGTCTTCCAGATGCCTTACAGTGGTCTCTTGAACCTCCTTTTCATCTGGAATCCATCATTGCTTTACTTTCCCATCTGGGATCCAATTTTAATTGCTCGGTTGAGTGCATTAATCATTACTATTAATGTGTTAATTATTATTATTATTATTATTATCATTAACAATGTTATTGAAGACGATAATGTCTATTTGTTAACTTGAATACGAAAATGTTTTATTTTAATTCTTATGTGTAGTCCTAATGAAATGTAGAGGAAGAAGAATAGTTTCTTGTTCTCTGGTACCATCTGATGAAGCCCTTCGAAAAGAAGGGTGAAATATCATGAATGTTGTTGTTATATCAAAGATTTCTAGGAGTAAATTATTTACAGGATGTAGTAAAGAAGCTTATATAAATGGAAAATACTTCTTCCATTTCGTTCCTGCATTATGTATAATTTTGAATTTAAGCCGATATGCAGAATATACGGAAATATTAGATGCAACTAAGCAATCACATAGTATACCACATCTGGTTTTTACTATTTTGTACGCCTAGTACGAAACGTTTTATGTTTCTTGATTTTCGTTCTATTAGATCAATAGTAAATGTGCAATGTTTCTTGTATTAAAAGATTTGAGTTGAAACTAAATATGGAGACATTAACAAAATTCTGTCAAGAATTTGCGGAAATCTCTAGAAATATATAAAAATAGGGCACTACCTCATCTTGAGATGTTGAAAATAAATTCTCAGCAACAGTCTTGCGATCAGGTTTAGTTTATTTAAAATACAGTAAACCCCGTAGCCAATGTTTCAGTTTCCGAGTTTTATGTTACCAAAATTCACCGCTGTCTAAAAATTAAATAGGAAATTACACGTGATGACATCTAGTGAAGTTATTAATTATCCGTCTGTTCAACGTCAAGGCCACATACACCGCCTGGTCGGTTTCGATCTTACAACACAACAAATGTTTTGGAGAGATTTATGAAATTTTGTTCATAAATTGCATAATGAACAAAATTTAACGTGTGTGAAGTAATCAAGTTGCAAATAAAAAAGCTGTAGGAATTTTGAGTATGTTAGTCGTGAATATTAATAAAGGATCTAGTCAATAGATGGCATTATCAATATTTTTTGACGACAATGCAACCCCACATGAACTCAAAAATGACTCCACAACTCCTTTCATAGAATTTAAAATAATTTATTTAAATACTAAAGCAGCGAATTTGGGGATGGGACGATTCAGCCCTGCCGTTTCAGCGCCGCGCCGTCGTTTCAGCACCACCGTTTCAGCGCAATGGGACGATTCAGCACCGCCGTTTCAGCGCCGCCGCTTTATCGCCGGCCACGGCTCAGTTCATCGCCAGCTGTGATTCAGCGCCAAGTCAAAATGAACCAAAATTTATAGGATAGTTTTAAATTGTTTATTTTAATGTAGTTGTATTTTTAATATAGTTATTTTAATGTAGTTTAAAAAAATGTTGCCAAAGTGATACTGAATACAAATATCCAAAATTTGTTGCTTAAAATTAGCGTTATTTCATATTGACCCGTGCGAATAATTCGCACCAAAAAAACCACTTTCGAGAAATAATAAACAAATCCAACAGCTGTCGTG
>JAFIDM010004365.1:0-16768 GCA_023159025.1 Thereuonema tuberculata
TTGCTTCTGGTAATTTAAGTCAAATAGTTGCTGGTAGCAATTCTTAAAGAGTTAGAAAATTGTATAAATGATTGAACAAGATGATCATCCATTCTGTAAACATTTTCAATATTTCTGAATAGATATATCTGGGCAGAGATTAAACAAGGTAGGAGCAGCAATCCCAATAGCGATCGCATAATGACCCGCGGCTTCTATACAGAGAGAATGTTAAAATCTCGGAAACTTTCAACTTCAAAACTCCACAGAAAAAATAGCAGTTCTCCATAAATTTGGGAGATCCCATTATAATAAAAATAGACCAATCATTGATAGTTTTATTTCAAGAAGAGAAAAGGAAAATCAGTTTCATATAACAATTCTGATTAAAGTCAATATAAAAAATGAAGAAATAATTTTTTAAAATATATCAGATTTTAATAAAACTTCTAAATTAAGATCAAATAACTTGGGAATCACACAAGCTAGAAACGAGTTCTCAACGGCTGTGTCTTGGCAAGATCTTTTTAACGAAGTATAGATCATGTCTTCATTCCTCAGGCACAGATTTAAATCTTCTTTTAATGTGTTACTGCAGAGATATTTTTAAAAAAAGAGGTTTAAAAACACACCAATCTAAAACAATTTAAAATCACATACATACAATACAGAAAGCTTTTCAGAACCTAAGTGGAATCCTGTGTCAACCTCCTTGACAAGGACTCCGCTGAGGTACTGAAAAGCTTCCCGTCTTGTATGTATGTGATTTTAAATTGCTTTAGATTTGTGTGTTTTTAAAACCTTTTCTTTTTAAATAAAGATATGAATTTCTCACGACGGACGAACAGACAGAGCAGGGATATAAGGGTTCTCCTGTTATGCTGTGCATAGAAACCTAAAATATGATACAGGAGGCAATGGCCTTTTTGGCATATTGATAACAACAAATTTTCAGGAGAAATTAAATGTGAGTTCTTTTTTAAGCAATACAGGCTCAAGGTTTTGGATTAAAAACAGAAGAGACAATGTATTTCTCATTATATAATCCCATCGTTAAGTAATTCTATAAATGGGCACTCAGAGAAATCTTAATTCTTTATATAAATATGTGCTTTTATTTCCTTACCACTATTTAATCAGTAGGATAGAGTGAAATGTTTATCTTTGCAAGAACTAAACGTTTGGTTAAAAACTTCGCAAAGACAAGTTATAATTTAAAGAGTTTAACGTGCTTCAAAATAATTTAAATAAATCAAAAAATGAATTCAGCACAAACTTAGCCAAACTGCATTTTGGCAATATAAAAGCCAAAAATTTAGCTAAATTGGCTAAATTTGTGCTGAATTCATTTCTTGATTTATTTAAATTAAATTATTTTGCAGAACGTTAAACTCTTTTAACTTATGTTTCTTTGTCTTAAAATAACCTACAGTCTATCAGTTATTAGGAGGACGTTATTAGTTGTGCAAATTGGCACAACATTTATTGTTGTTGTTTTTTGTTCTGCTGGGTCACTGCCAAGTGTGACGGTGACCTCCACTTAAGTATCCTGCTTTTCTGGGTCTTTTATCGGGGAAGGCGGAGATCGGGCTGATGAGTCCCCTGTAGAACGAATGTTACAAATTTTCCATCTGTCACAGTAACATTTGTAACTAACGACATCTAAACCAGCAAGAGCAAACAGTGTTTCGTCTTCCTCGTCAATTTCAAACAAATGCTGATAACCAGGTCCAAGAGTGAAGGTAAGGTGATCGTAAGGGTCGTGATCAGTTGCTTTTAATCTTCCTAACATTCCACCAGAGAATTCGTCTAAGTAAGAACTGACGGTGATGATTAGAGGGGGTCACCACAGGATGTAAGCGCGAATCTTCAATATTGTGAACAGTGACCCAGGTATCTGAAAACAATAGAGGTGTTCCATATCTGTAAGATACGTCAAAACAATAGAGACGTCAAGGCAGTGAAACGACAGCTGCAAGAAGTAGTAGAGCCAAAAAACTGACTGACCCTAGCCGTCGAAGCCTGAAGAGAGTAGGGAAGCAAAATCGGAAGTCTCCAACAAGATACTTGATACTGGGAACCCAGAACAGCTGTTTCAGGCTTCCTAGCCTTCATCAGCTGGATTCGCCTAGTATCTTACAGTCAGTGATCCCAAGAAATATATACAAGAAACAAAAATCAACAAGAAAATGGCCCTTCGTAATTAAAAATATCAAAATTTCCAAAAACATATCAGTGATTCCAATTTTTTTTCTTGTGCGTGTATGTTCCTTATTGTGATGTTAAACTTAAGTTCCGCACGTTAAACTTGTATTTAAATGTATTCTTTTTTATAATTCAATCCTTCACAGGCTAAGTTGCTTTTAGCGGGGATTAAATTTCTGCCCTTTTTTATTCTTATTTTATATATTGTTGTTTTTTATTACGAAGGGCCATTTTCTTGTTGATTTTTGTTTCTTGTATAGGTTTCTTGGGATCACCGACTGTAAGATACTGGGCGAATCCAGCTGACGAAGGCTAGGAAGCCTGAAACAGCTGTTCTGGGTTCCCAGTATCAAAATCTCCAAAAACAGATCAGTGATTCCAATTTTTTTCTTGTGCGTGTATGTTCCTTATTGTGATGTTAAACTTAAGTTCCGCACGTTAAACTTGTATTTAAAGATTATATTTGTTTATAAAAAAATCATAACATGACAATATCTCTTCCATATATTTTAGCTTATCATATATTTGTTATAAAATAATAACAAAACTTGAAATGAAATACATGTCTATGTAAAAATAAAAGTCAAATAAGAAAGAATTTCCAATTCAATTTTAATAATTGTTTTAAATATTTGTAATAAATTTAATTACAGAAATTTATATTGAAATTTGATTCTGAGTAAGTTGAAATACAATTTTTAAAAAAAAGTTTTCATTTTTTTGTTTATTTTTGTTTTGAAGTCTTATAACTTAAGATTTCATTTAAAATTACAAATTAATTTCTTCTTTATTGAGTTTAATTCCTATTTGTTCTTTTTTTTTTTTTAAATTGCTAAATATACAGTAGAAATAAATTGCGATATCGGTAAAGAAAATTCGTTTTGTTTACATTGGAAAAAGCATCATGTGGGAGCGGAGGGATACTTTCAGATGCTCGGTGAGACGACTTGGTGTGATTTGGCCAAGTAACTGTTCCTGTATTATCAACTTTGCTTTATTTTTACTATACTTTGGTTTCCACCGCCGTGAGGCCGCTCACAAGCCGAACGTCCCCCGCTTCACTGCGAAGCGTCGTTTGCAATGGTACAGAGCTCACCGACTGTGGAGGAGTGAAACGTTTTGTGAAGTGATGAATCTCGCTTCGTGATCTGTAGTCCGATGGACGCATATGGGTTTGGCGGATGCCCGGCGAACGCTTCTTATCCAACTTATCATCTAATTTATGTATTTCAGTATTTGATACATATTCGCACTTGATTATTTCATAATTAGGGCAATGCATTTTTCTATGAAGGTTAAAACATGGCCCACATATATGAAAATGTGTAGCATTAAATAATTAGTTAAATAAAGGCAATACGTTAGGGGATTTTTTTGCATTTTTCGGCATTTTTAAGGGATAAGTCATTTTTGTCAATTTTTAGGTTATTTTGAGCATTTTTAGTAATTTTTTGGAGGGCAATGTCATTTTTTTTATACTTTGAGATTTTATTTAATATTCAGTATCTTTGTTTGTCCAGATTCAAGCCAACAAATTTTTCCAGAAAGTAGACAAGTAGAACTTTTTTTTTTTTTTTGGTTGTTAAAGTTACAAAAGATAAAAAAAAGATTTATTGTAATAAATTCAAATGTTTTATTGATATTTTTTTTTTATTTTTCTGTCCGTTTTTTACTATTTTTAGGTCATAAATGCATTTTTTTTATTTGTCATTTATTAGCAAATTATAGGTCATTAAATGCCTTGCCCTATTCATAATCATTAATCAATCAATTGTAGATTCCTGTACAAGATCTGTCACATACATATATACTGATTAGTTGAAAAACGTGCGCAATAATTAGGCTTAAAAATCACGTCTTTCTATCTTGTTTCTTGAAGGAGAGGTAGAATATTATGTTTTCACATTAATGTTATTATAACATGAATATTGTATTAACATTCATAACCTAAATTTAACATCTACAACTTTTATTCTTATGATAATATTCGATCTAAGGGATTCATATGTAAATAAAATAAATAAACATATAAAAAAATTAATAATTTGTAACTTCATTATGTTATCGCCGACCTTTTAATTTGAAGATATTTAACATTATATTGTGATCAGTATATAGTCTTAATGTTATAAAAATATGCTTATTTAACTGACAATTCTCAACTTAGGAGTCCATTTGTACTACAATCATTAGATATCTTAAGTTCGATAGTCTGAAGTATTTAATCAATATTACTGTAGTTATATCAGAATAAAAATAATGTTTGAGTTATTGAGACACAGAGTTCAGAATAGGATAAAGGAATTCCCTTCCCCTGATTCAAATTGCTTTATATCATTTTTAGCATAATTATGTAGGAAATCAATTTCCATGTATTTGTGTGTGTTCAAATAAATTTTGAAACACTAGATGATTCAAGAATAATATTTTACTAAAATCAATTTAATGCCAAATACTTTTATATTCTGTGTTTCCAAAATAAAAGCTTTAATATCTTAATAATATTTCGTTGTTAATTTTCAATCCTTTTTTAATTGGGAATAATCAATATAATTTCTAATAAATATCAAAATCTATCTAAGAAGTGACTCAGTAACAATTACACTGCGACCCTTGTGTATGAGATTAGGCGAAGGTTCCTTGAGAAAGATTTTAGATCTAATAGTTACTTCTAGAACCTGTACGGGATTTGCACGTGACCAACGAGAAGTTCCTCAAAAGATTTAAAGCATACTTTCTTCTAAAATCCTTTTTGTCTTTTAAAATATTAATTAGTGAACTTTAGTTTTAAACAGCAGAAATTAAAATATCTGCTGAAAATAAACTGAGACCTTCCCATTTCTAAGAAAAGAAATGAAATTCGCATTAAATTACTGAAACAGCTTCACATTCAAATAGTTTTAATGATATTTAATCCCTAACAAACGCATTTCAATATTTATAATTTTGAATGTTTGGGTTGTACGAATTTTTATAATTTTCTGGCGCTAATTTACTGACTGGAAACTAATTTGAATTGAAAATATAAAATTTTTATATTTTATATTTTAGATTGGTTCTAATTTTTACACTAGAGCATCGACTATCCGAAACATTGCAGCACGGGAGATGTTCGGATACCTGACATTTCGGATAGGCGATCATTTATGAAAAAATTGTACCAGTAACATTTCCGCATACCATAGCAATGATGCGTAATTTTTTTGTCTTAAAACTAGGTGCTGACATTTCATTTTTCAAACTAGGGATTTTGTAGGCCTTTTCTTTCAATACAGACCAGTTTCGTCTGCTTTGTAGACATTGGTTTTTTTGAAAACCTCTTATCAAGGTTTTTTTTTTTTAAAAGACTCTTTAAAATGTGCAGGTGCTTCAATATCAACCGACAATTTTTCAATAAATTTTTTAAGTTTTTGTCTACTGGAATGCCTTCGGTTAACCGATATTTCGGTTGATTGGTGTTCGGATAATCGATGCTCTACAGCAGGGTTTCTCAACCTATTTTACCCATGGACCCCTTTTCCCTTCTTTTTTTTTTTTAGTGGACCCCCTCATAGCTAAAAAGTAAAGGGATTATATTAATAATCAACGAAATAGTAAATGATTATGCTTTATTTTGAATGAAAACTAATTTAATGCTAATAAATTATTCTACAGTGGTAAATACTACATCTTTTACACACTAGTAAATAATTCATAATAAACCATTTTAAAATAAGTTTGGTTCAATGAGATACCTTAGGATCCCGAAGAATATTACATGGACCCCGGTTGAGAACTCCTGCTCTACAGTATATGTGCACATTACGTTTCATGAAGTCATCCGAGCAAAAGGGACAGACAAAGTGACTTTATGAGCATCATGTATCTTTCTAGCAATTGGAATAGAAATGCTTGTTAGAAATTTATTTTTCTATGTGGTAAAATTAATTAAAAAATCATCTCGAAGGCTTTGAAATATTTTTTATTTGAAACTGAAAGTTATAATATGCTAATTTTCAAGTGACGTCTGGAACTGAAACAATGGAAGGTTGTATACCGAACTAACGCGAAAATCAATTGTTGATGATTACTAAACATGGCTTTAAGAAAACAAGCCGTAACTAGCATTGTCGCTATTTTTTGTAATGGATAATCGGAAGATGCTAAATCCGATATTACAATTACATTTAGTTTGTGTTAACAGATTACCTAATGTTCGAGTAAAAGGCCGATAGCCTTCAGAATTAAACAGTTAGAATTATTCAAGGATTTTAAAGATAATTCTCAGTAGAATAATTGGCTAGACCTAACGGATGGAACTCCTGACAGAGGATTCAACTTGGAGAACGATCACAGTTACTGATGACCTGGAGATCGAAAGGCAATGCGATTAGGTAGTATCATCGCAGTCAACATTAGTTGATGAGTAGGCTAATGTTTCAACGCTCACAATTAATGTAAGTAATGTTTCATTTTATTACATCCATCCCGGAGTTTGTAAGACAGCCAACTTACACAAAGAATCGACCACATAGGATGAAGAATATTTACGAACTAGATTAAAATGAACATTAAAGACTTTAGTATTAAACACAAAGATACAAATAGGAACAATATTTGTACATTACGGAACTGAAAATATTATTCAGCATATTTGTGGGATATTACACACAAAATAGCAAAGCTAGTAATTTATTGAATTCAAATAATATTCAACCCAACGTTAGGGAAAATCGATTTCAATGGAAGCTAAGAATTATTACGTTAAAGTACATGTGTTTTCCTACAAGATTATTCAAGACTATTAGTAAAGGATTTTACTATTAGAGATTTTGAACCGATATAAAATCAGAGGAAATTATTTTAACTTAGCGACTTACTACAAAGATGAACTAGTAAACATACGCATAATAGATAAGGTGTATAATTATTTTCATACAAGTGAAAAGATAAATTAAACATTAGATGTTTTAGTGCATTAAAGTTAAATGCAGTACATCCGACCTTAATATAATTCACATTTGGTGAGAAACCAATTTTTCGAAACAATTGTGATTTCATCTAAATTAGTGACTATAAACTAAAGTTTAATTTCTACATTATTAATCTTTACAGTTTAGAAAATATTAAGTGAACTTCTGAAAAGTGCAGGTGAACATTGAGCTAATGTTAAATGAACTTAAATGAACTTTGAACCCTATGATACAACAGTATTAAGAATTGTATTTTGAATTCTTTATAAATATGTTAATTCCATTCAAATTTGCCATCTCTTTATTTCTCACCTCATGTTGCTTAATCGAGCCCTGGTGACCCAGTACTTGCGAATGATATTCATCAAACGCGTCTTAGAAAACTTGTGTTTAATTTTCTAATTGAGGATCTAATATAACTATTCCCACAATGCTTATATTTCAAAGAAGAAAAACTTTTTTATAATTATTAACAGATGTAAGATGCTTTCAAGGTTATTTAAGATAGAAGGTTGGCTCCGCAACGAAAACGGTTTCAATTGGATTAACGCAATGACGTCACCTGGATGCAAGGTTGGATTGCAGAGTACTCCGATTTTTAGTGTAATACTCAATAACTATTTCTAACTCAAATTTAAAGTTTTGAAGTATTTAAATTTTCTCCCGATTTATATATTATTTTTTATCAATCCCTTACGAGAATTTAGAAAACAACTGGAAAAATTATTAAGATAAAATGAATTTTAATTTTCTTTTCATCTCTAACGGTAACATAAATTAACTTTCTTTAAAAAAAATATCTTTGTAAATTTTCATGTATTTAAAAGAAAAAGATTTCATTGACAAAGTATCGTATCTAATAAGAAAGAGTTTCCACTGTTAGGAAATTCAAAGTTTTTCTTGACTTTAAAGAATATAAATTATCTAAACTGTCTTTCAATGAAAATGCAGCGATTATTCATTCAAAAATCAACTAAATCAAACTGATGAAAAAAACCCAGGTTCTGAGCCTACACTTTTTTTTTTTTAAGATTGACGTAAATTAAAGTGTTTATAAAATATTGAAGAAGAACTTGTAAAATAAATTCTTTAAAAGTTCATAGACAGAATATCATTTTTATTATTTAACCAAATAGTAAATATTATAAAATATTTTTTTTTTAAATGTTGAAAGGAACTTAAAATTATTTTAAACATATTTGAAACTAACAATTTAATTTATGAATATTTTTAACATAATTTTAATGTTTGTTTGTTCCTTTCACCATTTTAATCAGCAATTTATTATAACACAGGTAAAACATCACTTACTTCTATAAAATAACAAAAAAGAAAAACAAAACCAAAAACAAAAAAAAATCAAAAATTTCATCAACTTCTTCCGCGCAGTCTGAGCGAAACATAAAGGGTAAATTCTGCTGATGATTCCTAATACGGATGAAACAGCAGTTCAGGATTCCCGTTGATGTTGGCTTAGTGTGCGACGGCATATTTACTGTCCAATTGTGATTTTTTCTTGATTTATGAATTATTATGGACGTAGTTTTGCTCTATTTTTTCAATTTCTTTGCTAGCATTATATTTCTTTAATTTTCATTGGTCTTTATTGAAAACGAAGTCAATATAGTTAAAAAGTAATTTTATTTTGTAATATTTTATGAAAATAACAATGAAATTTATAATTTCTGTCTCAGTATTTCTTTGAAAAGTAGGGGAGATCCGTGTATTATGGACCATCGTGTAATACGGACTTTGTTGAAATTTATCTGTTCACCACTAGTTGGCAAAACCATCCCATTGCCATTAGTGAATATTATTGTTATCCAAAGCAGGAGATGACTTTTACATGTGTGCCTTCATTTGGACGAATATTAAATTGGATTTTTCGTTTTATATGATCATGATGTAACAGGTATGTTAGAATGAATGTATTACTTTCTGCTGTTAGGTAATTTCAATATAATTTTCAAGTTAATAGTAGCAAATACACTTATTTTCTTCACAATCCAGACATGTGTTTTATGCCCGACATTTTGCATAGCGATATATGATTGGAAACAACGTTGCTCCATCCATGCGTGTAATATGAACCGTGCGCTGTTGTGTAATACTGACCAATGGTTGCTAAGCTTATTACTATGAGCCTGAAGCTCGTTTAATTTAATATATTAAAGGAAAAGCACAAATTAGAGCTTGCTTAATGTAATTCAAGTCGTACAATTTAAATTTAAATTTTTCAAAATTCGATCCATAAGGGGGATAAAGAGGAGCAAATTTTAAAATCATCATATCTCATAAACCAATCTCAATAAAATCGTGAAACTTCACATGCCTACAGTATGACTACTGTTTAGTGCATTATAATGAAAACTTGTTTTTAAAAATTAATTAATTTCTTGTTAAGTATTGTTTTTGGTTTACTCTGTCCACATTACAAATACGTTCGTGTAATATGGATCACCCACACGAAAGTAAAAAAAATATTTCCTGCAATTATTAATAGTTACCAGAGTACTTTACCACGTTTGAACCATGTAGCTCCACAATTGTTATGAGCAGTCAACAAATTAATCCTTTTTATTTTAATAATTTAAGTTTTATGAGCATTCTTGCTTTGGGGGTCCATAATACACGGATCTCCCCTTTATCTTTGAAAAGTTCCTTTTTTCGATTTATTTATTTATTTTGGTATCAGACCGTTTATAAATTTAAGATTTCAAAAATTATTTCGCTAATTTTTAAAATATTTTTGAAAAAAAAAAAATTCTAGTCATTATTTGAATAGAAAATTTCCAAGTTGCAAGCATTTGACGTGATGCTCAAATAGAAAATATCGCGTTCTCTATTGCGCAGCGATTTGGACCCCCCCACCCCTCGTTCAAATGTTTTTCTTTTCTTTCAAGTCTTTTCATTGGTTGACTGTATACTGCCTTCCGGCTTTTAAGAAAGGTATAATTCAGTTCATTGATTCAATATAAAAAAAAAAGATTCACTGCTGTAATATTTTTTCTATTTTTTTAATAACAAAAGATTTTTTCTTCGTTCTAACTTTAATTGAAATAAAGAATAAAAATAAATCTTGTTTTGAACTCAATCAAGTCAATGAAGCAGTAATTATAAATAATTATGAGTAAAACTGCCTTTTTTTTTAAGGATGTAAAAATAAAAAAAGAGAACATCTATAGTTAGTGAAATAGAAATGTCTATTAATATCTAAAAAGTCTGTTTCAATAAATAAACATAGATTTATACAGGGTGTTTCTAAATTCATTCTAAATTCATTCTAAACAAACTTTAAGGGGTGGTACGCTAAAACAGTGGTCCCCAACCTTTTTATCGCCGGGGACCGGTCAACGTTTGATAATTTTACCAAGGCCCTGGGGTTTTTTTTGAGATTTTTGAGATGAAAGATTACAGGTTTCCAAAAGAGTGTTGGATTTAAATGGAAAATGATAGAGTAAATGGTTCAGAAATAAATGGAGAGATAAAATTTCAAAATGTTTAAATAGTATCGGTCTATCAGATGAGTGGATGGAGGAAAATTTTAGGCTTCGAAATAAAAAGGTATTTAAAGAAATAAAACAAAGAATGGAGGATAACGAGTGGGAAGAATTGAGGCATAAAATAATAGCGTCCACTTATAATATTTGGTATAAAAATATTTACACGAATAATATAAGGAAATATTATCTCAATGGAACTTATAAATGGTGGATAAAAACGATACATTTGAAAATATGATGTAAAAATTATAATAATTTAAATATGTATAAAAAAAAAGAAGAAAATATATGTAAATTTTGTAATATAGGAAAATTAACATTGGAACATATTACTTTTTATTGTGAAAGTTTTAAAATAACATGAAATAAACGGTTAAAAGTGAAAAAGGAACATACAGAGAAAGAGATAATAGTAAAAATGTTGTATGAAGGGAAATGTAATATAAATTTATGTTTGGTTATAAATAAGGTAATGGAGAAGTGGTCTGATATAATAAGACATACAATGGCAACTATGGAAAAAAAAATAAAAAAAAAGAGGTGTCCTCCCCACCTCTTGTCAATGCAGTAGTCCGTACAGGCGTTTAATTAATTAGTACTGTTGTATATCACTAATATTATAAGCATTATTGTTGTTTATTATTGTGTTTAAAATTACCAAATGAAATGTATAAAATGTGTAAATAAATATTTAAATAAATCTTTTTATATATGATTGGTTCGGTAGCAATTTGAATAAATCTTGGCACCCCAAAATTTTGAAAATGACGTTTTTTTTTGGGTTGTTGCTGATTTTTCCCTAACGTGTGACTCCCCCCCCCACTTCCCCAAAATAAAATCCAATATACGGCATTCACTCGAACTATAAATAAATAAACTGTAAAAGATAAAAATAAATAGAAGATTGATTCTAATCTGGGACGTGAGAAACAAAGATTCGTTTACCGTATTTAAATTTTTATTCAAAGTTAATTTTAGAATTTATTTTTCTCTTTAGTATTTGTTATTTAGATTTAATATTTGAATTTAACTATCTAAATTTATTTTGAAATTCTCATATCGCAGAAAAGTAAAAAATTATTTTTCCTCCCGTACGGTTATACAATAGTTAGCGCAGTCATTTCTGGCGAGATAGTTTCAGCACATTCCTGATAACACAAATGGCCTTCCACTGTTTTTATTTTTATTTCGGAAATTCGGTGGAAAGTTTACGTCAAAAAGCATCATTTACGAACGTTTGAAAATGTTTTTACAATTTTTTCTTTTTAAATTAGGCATGAAGTATTATTTTTTTAATTGAAAAATTCTGCATGTTTATAAAAATTTGAAGTAAAGCCTGAAATGTTTGAAAGGGCAAAACTGCATATTTCCAAAAAACTAACAAGGAGACGACACGGCCTGTACGTTTAGAATTCAAGTGCCCTTTTGTGAGATGAAAGTACACATCAAATACTTCAAAAATATATAGACATGTGGAGGCCAACGCTCTTTAGATTTCGAGATATTCGCCATTATTTTCGTCGATTTTCAACTACAGCCTTATTAACTCACTGATGTCAATAGAAAGCAAATGCGATCATGGCGTAGTGGTTAGCACAACGGATTTTGGATCGGCGGGTCCTTGGATCGATTCCCGTGAAGTTTAAAGTAGTTTTTTTTTTTTCATTTTATTTTTAATTTCATTTTATTTTTTTACTTTATTTTTTTGTTTTTTCTCTTTTTTCTCTCTCTTTTTTTTTTTTTGCCTTTTTTCTTTATGATAGCCTAATGTAAGTTTTTTCCGTTTTTTGTTATGAATATTATACAGAAAACCAATTTAAGATTAGAAGTAAATAAATAATCTTCTCGTTAACTATGTTTTTTTAATTAATTAGTTAACTTAATTAACTGAATTTTTTTTTCTCATATGGTGATGATACTCATTTACTGTTTGTATTTAAAATTATTTCAGTTGTGCTTTTATTTTAAGTTTTTATGTAAGAGTTTTAAATGTAATACTTCACTAATTGAATTTTATTTTTTCTTTATTTTTTTTTTAAAAAAAAACAAAGTTAGTATTCTCGTTAATTTTGGTTTTTAATTAGAAGTACTTTAATTCAGAAAAATAAAGTAAAACATATACTATACATTTAAAACTCTTACATAAAAACTTAAAATAAAAGCACAACTGAAATAATTTTAAATACAAATAGTAAATGAGTATCATCACCATATGAGAAAAAAAAAATTCAGTTAATTAAGTTAACTACGTTTTTTAATTAATTAGTTAACGAGAAGATTATTTATTTACTTCTAATCTTAAATTGGTTTTCTGTATAATATTCATAAGAAAAAACGGAAAAAACTTACATTAGGCTATCATAAAAAAAAAAGAAAAAAAAAAAAAAAAAAAGAGAGAGAAAAAAGAGAAAAAACAAAAAAATAAAGTAAAAAAATAAAATGAAATTAAAAATAAAATGAAAATAAAAAAAAAAAATTACTTTAAATTTCACGGGAATCGATCCAAGCAACCGCCGATCCCAAATCTGCTGTGTTAACCACTACGCCATGACCGCATTTGCTTCCAATTGAAATCAGTGAGTTAATAAGGCTGTACTTGAAAATCTACGAAAATAATGCCGAATAACTCGAAATCTAAAGAGCGTTGGCCCCCACATGTATATATATTTTTGAAGTATTTGATGTGTACTTTCATCTCACAAAAGGGCACTTGAATTCTAAACGTACAGGCCGTGTCGTCTCCTTGTAAGCAAAATCTTTTACAACTATCTTACAAAGCAACCAGTTAAGGAAAGAATTAAGATCTATATTGATTAGTTACAGCTTAAGAAAGTATACCTATTTTATAAGGAATCGAAAATGAAACGAAATATAAAATACATATATGTTTATTAATTTTTAATTTTATAATTTAGAATTGCTCTCTTCTCACTTAGTTATTTATAACAATCTTGACGTAATCTTTGGGTAATTCTCGTGACTTTCAAGTAAAGAATATCAAATAAAAATAAATGTTTAAATTGTTATATTTTTAAATTTTAGAAGTTTAACGAAAAATTTTGATTATCTAAAACTGGATATACAAAACATCATTAACAATGTTGATATTATAATACTTGTTGAAATTAATGTAAATTTTGGAGAACCAGAACTCTTCTCATAGGTTTTAATATTATTTATAATGTACGAGAAAACAAAAAAGATGGTGGTATATTGGTTTGCTATGAAAAAACGTATGTTATAAATAGATGAATATTGATACAATTACCCGTGAAAATTTAACATGCACTGAAAGTAATAATACAAATGATTTTGAAATAACTTTATAACCATCAAATACTAATAAAAAGATTTCTTAAGTTAATTGCAAAATATTTTAAACTTTCGTCGTCCCATTGTGAGAACCATGTAAGTCAAAAAACTAAAATTGTACAGTAGGCACCAAAAACTATTTCTTTATGTTACTTTCTAAGTAATGGCGTTTAGTTGGTTTGAACATAAAACAAATGGTGTTTCATAAAAATAGAATAATTCCACAAAATTAATTGATTTACAAGGTTTTCACTCTTAGTAAATACGTGATATCCGAGGTTTTCAATGTAAACGTGATTTACGTGGTTTCTTTCTTCCCGACTAGAGCGTTTAAGCCATCAGTTTTACCATCTTTTCGCATTTAATATAGGTGACATACAACATTTTCCAACTGAAACTGCAGTAAAAAAGATTTTCAAAAATATTGACTTACGTGGTTTTCACAATAGGACGATGCTATCTTATTTGTAATCTTGCAATGAATTTAAGATGCTGAAGATATTTTAACAAAACAAAATGAGAAACTAGAGCAGCACACGAGTAAAAAAACGAAACGGCCGTTCCCAATTCCTTTCGATAATCGAATTATTTACTCATGGGCTGCTCTTGTTTCTCATTTAGTTTTATCTTATTTGTAACTTATGAAAAAATTATGCAATGCTTATAGTGGGATATATAAACATTCATATATTAGAGGATACAATAAATCCTCTTGTTCAGGGATACATAGAGATTTATCATACTTTTGGCTAAACATACTCTATTAAGAAACTCAAAAGGGATATTAAGACAAATATAACTATCTCAAAACCATGAATTGACCATGGCTTTGCTAAAGTTAATGTAGTTCATTTTATTGGAAACGTTATACAGACTGATATATCTGATCATTACATGATAATGTTACAACTGAGAAATTTGAAGCAATACATAAACACAGATAGAGAATCAAATACCGGACCAAAAACCACAGCTTTCTATAAAATTAATGAAGAGAAACCTGTCCGAAATATGAAAGAACTCCTAGAAAAACTTATCAAATATAACATTACGAATCCTAATAATATTAACAAGCTATTAAAGAAAAAATGGAAGAAAAGACAAACATATAATTAGAAAATCCCTTAATACAAATAGTTCAATCCCTTATTATAAGAAAAAAAAATCTTATGAATCTATATTACTAAAATCTTTTATTTCTTTGTCTACGTGTCTGTCTGTCCGGCGCAAATTTCTGTGAGAATGGAAAATAGAAATAATTTCTACAATGAAACATCCGCGACAGGAATCGAACCTGCAACCTTCTGATCCGAAAGCAGATGTCTTATCCATTAGGCCATAGGGACTACAACTGTCTTCATATTGTTTTTTGACTTAAATCACTATTTGCAGCTCAAAAACCATCAATGTTTGTAACTCAAACGTCACTGCAAAGTGACAATCCATATTACTAAACTCTTTTATTTCTCTGTGTGTCTGTCTGTCCGTAGCAATTTTCTGTGAGAATGGAAAATAAAAATAATGTTTATAATGAAACATCCGCGACAGGAACCGAACCTGCAACCTTCTGATCCGAAGTCAGACGTCTTATCCATTAGGCCATGGGGACTACAACTCTCTTAATATTGCTTTTTGACTTATCTCTCCTTCGCCTTCCCCCATCAATAAGGAATATTCAATCTTTTTTTTTTAATCACAGGATTGTTTATTTATTTCCAATCCGTCAGTTTATTTGTAATTCGAAACTGACAATTAGAACTATAATTGCCGTAATGTTGCAATATTTTAAGTATTCTTCCTTAACCAAATTCTATGTGATATTGAAAAATAAGCGCATGTACAGGGCAGATGTTGCAGTAATGAAAACATAGAAAGAACCTTTTTATTAGATAGATTACTGAAAAACGCTATTTGTAACTCAAATACCTGGAATCACGTCAAAGTTAAGAACTTACCAAAGAACGAGATTGTCGATAACAACAATCGAGTGATATGTCAAAGAATACAAGTTGAGACTAGACAGTATTTAAATGAGGATAAAATTGATACTTCTGATAATCCCAAACGCGAACATCTCTATCTGCCTGAATATCTGAACTCATTGAATCTCAGCGGTATTCCTCAACATCGTTTGTCATTGAAGATTAGATCTCCAATAATGTTGTTGCAAAAAAATCAATCCCAAGTTTGGACACTGCAACGGAACTCAACTCAAATGCTGTTCATTCGATAATGATCTCATTGAAGCCGAAATTATAACAGGAACTCACAAAGGAGATTTTGTTTTCATCTATAGGATGTCCATGAAACCAAACGATAATCTACTTCTATTCACTTTCACAAGAAAGCAATTTCCGATCAGGCCTTCTTACAGGATGTTTATCAATAAAGCTCAAGAACCGACTCTAAATAAAATTGCCATCTATTTGGAGAACGTTGTCTTGACTCACGCACAACTTAATGCCTTTGAGTCAAAGGTCATCAGAATTTGGTTATCTTCACTTGCAAGAATAGTCACAATCAATTCGTCGCCAACAAGCTACGATCTTCATTCATCATCTATATTAACAAACATCCATCTCAACATATCTCTTCTTCAAATATCTATATCAATCAATTTGCACACGGGTAATAGTTGTAATTCAGAAAAGGATTCAAGAAAGAAAGAAGCACTATTTCTGTAAGATAGAATACTGAAAAATCACTATTTATAACTTAAAAACCAATGGTCTTTGTAACTCAAAAACCACTGAAAAGTATATCTATATTACTAAAAGCTTTTATTTCTCTGTCTGTCTGGTGCAATTGTTGTAATTT